>ML841879.1:72992-83190 GCA_009831015.1 Picea engelmannii
GAGTGAAAAAGACCCATGCAAATGAGGCTCAAAAACTCATCTTTAGGAAAGACTATACGAACTCCCGAGCCTACTATGTTGTGAGAAACGACATGGACACCATAATGCAACCAGGAACTACCTAGGGCATCCATGTTTTGGTAAGCTCTACCATCTAGTTGCGACACTTCTAGAGCAGAAATGACGGTTCCGTGTCACAATCGGATGGGGTCGATCCTATATTGTAAAAAAAAGGCAACGAGATGCAATGGTGGGGATGAAATCCTACCCTATATGCTTAGGTTGATTTTTGAATTTTTTTTTTATGGACCGCCCTTATGTGTATTTTATTTTTTATTTTTTTTTATTTTCTGAAACTCAATGAAAAGTGTCCCAATACCTGATCAAATCCCTTCCATATAACTCCGGAACCACCCAAAATGGTTTTTGGTATAAAGAAACTGATAAAAGGGGCCAAAAGGGTGACAAAAAGAGGCCAAAAAGCCTATAAATAGAAGCTTGCAGCTCATTATCACCATTGCTGATTTGGAAATTGACTCTAGAACCAAAAGACCCCCTTTGCCAGATATCGCGATTCCAGGAGCTACAGTGGACCAAACGAACTTCTGCTCAGACCAAGTAAGTACAAACTCCCCCATCTTGCATTTCAATCCTTCCTTTATAGTTTTTAGGTTGCTTTTGGGGGTGGCCGTCGCCTTTTAAGAGGCCAGCCCTAGCCAAACGCGGGCTGTCCAGGGACAGCCTGTGGGTACCCGTGCGCTAGGATTAAGCAGTGCGCGGGTACCTGCGACTGTCGCCTCGACAGCCCGCAGGCTACCCCCATATGATGGAAAAATTGGCATGGCAAGATCTAACTCCCCCTTTTTGACTGGTGATTTTTGCAGGATGTATGTTCATTGGAGAGAGAGGGAGCATGAGGCTGCTAATGAGGCAGCGGCTGCAGATCCGAATGTGATGGCCGTACTGACGCAGTGTGGCTTAGTGAAGTTTTTTCTATGTCCGTTCATGCGCGCTCAACCAAGGCTGCTGAATGCCCTGGTTGACTACTGTCACCATGATGCTGAGGCATTCATGATAGAGGGGCAATCCTTGGTGCCCACCACCGAGGATATCTATTTTTTGATGGGCCTCTCGAGGAGAGGGGAACCCGTTAACTTTCAGACTTTTCCTGCGGGGCCGAGCAAAGTCTCGGAGTTGATAGCAGAATACTGTGTGGCTGGGACCAACCAGGCGACCTCGTCGGTATCAGTTGGTAGTATCATCAACCCTGTTCTTCAGACTATCCTATCATTGATTGGGTGGATTACCGGCTCTGTGTCTGTACATCAGGCGTCGCGTGCACAAATGAACTGTGCAGTCTAGTGCATGAATGCACAAATATATGACTGGAGTACCACACTGCTGGAGAACATGAAGAGGCAATTGACAGATTGCCGTCAGCGCAGACACAGGAATTTCGGGTATGGGACTATCTTGTGCTCCTTTTTCTTTGAGAGAGTTCCATGCTTTAGTCCTCAGATGACAGTGCGAGGATATCTGGCGACTTTCCCGGCAGTGTACAGATGGGCAGCGTTGCTGCCGCGACAGGGTGGTGGGAGGACAACCGAGGCCTTCAATGATGATTTCTTTGCATGGCTGACGCGACAGATTCCGGCGATCGACGATTACCCATATGCCGGGATTGACTTTTCCAGAGATCCAGCGATACCAGTTCCTCCTGGTGAGGAGCGAGGGGAGATGGGTAAGTCTCCACCTGTACTGTTTTTTTGTTTGCATATGTAATTTTTATGTCTTTTTAGATATATATCATGTTTTTGGATAACAACGTTTCTGATGGGTGAACTTTGTGTTGCGTGCAGATGTGGGACCTGTGCGGCCTGCCGATTTTGTGCGGAACAGGCACCGCCCACGGCCAGAGGCCACTGCTGCCGCCGCCAGGGGAGTAGCAGTAGTAGGGAACCCTCCAGCCGGAGAGGCTGAGAGGTGTATTAGGCGGGTTGAGCGGAACTTCACTGAGCTCACCCGCACAGTTCCCATGATCGAGATAGAGGGCTTGCCGCCCTCTATGCAGACTCATATGGTGGGGTTACCTTGGACATGGGTCCGATTATTTAGGCGGTTGGGTCGGGATGTACATGACTATAACAGGGCCCATAGGCCCTGAACAACTTTTGTAGACTTTTATGTGCCTCAAGCACTGATATGTATTATATTTTTTGAGGGCATAAGCCCCAGTGACTCGTTGTGGTTCCCACTTTTTGAGGCGCTTGCGCCCATCTATGTACTCTGCGGATGTTATCATGTTTATATATGATTTTTATTTCTTTTACGTGTCTTTATGGATTATGTGTACAAAATGTATTTACATGTGTTTGATCATGATCTTCTTTATGTGTGGGCAAGATGGCAATATAAAATGTGATTAGCTAGAGTATCTGTGATTTGATTTAGACTTCTAGGAACATGAAAATATGTAATATAATCAAAGCTGCGTTCCAAGAGACGTACCCTAAGGAATCTTCGGTGTAGAGTAGGATCGTGCACATGGTATATTCTGTTTAGCTGTGACACAACCAGTTGAGCGTCTAGATAGACCCGGAGATGAGAGATACCCAATGACAAAGCGTCACGAAGCAACTCAATAACTACGCTATACTCAGCAATATTGTTTGTGGTGTCACCTAAGCATATTCCCCCAGAAGATAACAACTGACCCTGTGGCGTAAAGATTACCCAAGATGCGGAGGCAAGCCTCCACGTGTGTCGACTAGCACCGTCCGCGTACCCAATGAACACCTCAGACTCACTTGACATCTGCCATAGTGACGAAATATAACATTAATGACACGTCCATGACACGTTTTTCAAAAGAAACAAAAGAAAGTAATAGCACGAAGACTATACATATGTTACAAAAAGTTGCCCACAGTGACGATGCTATGAGTAATACTTCTTGAGGTAGAGCCCATTTCTAGGCTCTGCCAAAGCATTCCCTTCAAAATTGACCAGACGATAAGTGCCCTTCTTTAGCACCTCCTTAATAATGAAGGGTCCGAACCACATGGGTTTAAACTTTCCTGCCCCCAGGGGGTCCTTATCTTGGTCGTAAATCGGGACAAGGTCGCCCTCAAAGAAAACTCGAGGATGAACGGACCTATCATATTGACACTTGACCCTATTCTTATGAACCTCATTGGCCAGGGCCGCATCGCGATGCTGCTCATCAAGTTGCTCAAGGTGTACTAACCATTCTTCTAGTGGAGAAGTGTCTGGCAGCAACTGTACTGCCAATTTCAGAGATGGAATTTGACATTCAATGGGAAAGACTGCCTCCAGCCCGTAAACAAGTTGGAAAGGTGATAAACCGGTTGCAGTCTTAACTGATGTTCGGTAAGCCCATAATGCCGAGTATAACATCAAATGCCAGTTAGATTTGGCTGAGTTTATGGTTCGCTGTAGCATTGTCTTGAGAGTTTTGTTTATAGCTTCCACTTGCCCATTGGCTTGGGGATAGTAAGGCAAGGAATGTTCTTGCCGTAACCCAATCTTTGACATTAACTTGGACATCATTTGATTCTGAAAGTGACTGCCATGGTCAGTGACAATCTCTCTCGGGACTCCGAAACGTGCTATAATCTGGTTAAATAAGAAGAGAGTTGCAGTCTCTCCATCATCTTTGAACGTCGGCATAGCTTCGACCCACTTCGTGAAGTAGTCGACAGCCACAATGATATAGCAATTCCCCCTGGCTGACGGGGGGTTGCAAGTAGTGTAATCAATTCCCCACTTGGTGAAGGGACCGACGATGATAACAGGAAACATCGGAGCTGGATGTGCCCTCATCTTCCATGAGAAGATTTGGCATGGATGGCACTTCTTGACCGACTCAACATAGTCTTTGATAAGCGTGGGCCAGAATTAACCTGCTCGTAAAATCTTTTGGGCTGTTTCCAACCCGGATAAGTGACCGCCACAAGATCATGTATGACAATAATTGAGCACTATGAAGGCCTCCTCATGAGTGAGGCATCGATACAACATACAATCTACACCTCGCTGATACAAAGTATCATTGAGTATAAGATAGTTCTTGGCCTGATGGCGTATCCGCTGACGCTCATCACGAGAAGAAGAGGTAGGACACTTCAAATTCTGGAGATAGATCAATATATCTCCGTACCAGGGATCAGACGATTCTATCAAAAACATATCACCCCGTATAGGCGATTCCTCAGGCACAACGTCACCTGACTCAACCGGAAGTTCCGAGATAAGTTCTGCGAAGACCAGCGACTTCTTGGACTTCGCTGAAACGAAATCTAAGTCAAAATCTTGGAGGATGACCATCCATCTACTGATTTTTCCGCCGATAACTCGCCGTGTCAACATGTGCTGAAATGGATTCATGATGGCAACAACAGTGGTCTTACGAAACAAAACATAGTGACGGAACCGTTGAACAGCATGGAATGTTGCCAACGCAAGTTTTTCGAGATGTGTATAATTGAGTTCCGGTCCTACGAGGCCTCGGCTCAGGTAATAGATAACGTACTTAGAAAACGAATCATCTTCCTGAACTAAAACCATGCCTATGGTTGACTCTGTGGAAGCCAGATATAATAGGAAATCCTTGTTATAATTCGGTGGCCGTAGCAGAGGTGCGGTTGTAAGGGCGTGTTTCAATGCGTCGAAAGAACGCTGTGCGGCTTTGTCCCAGAAAAAAGGAACATCTTTCTTCAGTAAACGCATGAAGCCCTTGGTGATTTCGGCATAGTTGGCGATGAAGCGTCGTAAGAAGTTCGCCTTTCCTTGAATACTTTGAAGTTGTAAAATTGTGCGTGGGGGAGGCAACTGTACTATTTCCTCCACCTTAAGAGGATCAACCATGATCCCCGTTGTTGAAACGATGAAACCTAACAAACGTCCTGACGTGACGCAAAAGATGCACTTATTGGGATTTAAGCGAATCTGGAAGTAGCGGCAGCGTTCAAAGATGAGTCTGAGGTGTGTAGGATGATCCTTTTTCTTGCGAGAGCGTGATGCTAAATCATCTAGATATGCCTCAACTATATGTTTGAGGTCGTGAAACGCAAAAGACATGGCCCGCTGGAAAGTGGCTCCAACGTTCTTGAGACCGAAAGGCATTTTTCGATAGGCGAATGTACCCCACGGACAAATGAATGTCGTTTTGTGTTGGTCCTTGGGTTTGATCTGGATTTGGTTATAACCCGAGAAACCATCCATGAATGAAAAGGGTTCACAACCGGCGCACTCATCAATGATATGGTCGATGAATGGGGTTGGATAATTATCTTTCGGACATGCCTTATTCAAATCATGGAAATCGGTACAGACACGAATCGTGCCTTGTTTTTTATCGACTGGCACAGGATTTGACACCCATTCAGTCAAGTGGATAGGGTATATGAACCCTGCCTTAAGCAATTTCTCCACCTCAGCTTTGATAGTTGCTGCTTTCCTAGGATTAACTGGATGAAGTTTCTATCGAATAGGCTTAGCGTCCAGATACGTAGTGATCTCATGTTCAACAATTTTCGGATCGATGCCTGGCATTTCCTCATAAGACCAGGCAAAAACGTCGTGGAATTCTTTGAAAATATCCGTGTAAATCTGAATCTCTTCGGGGGAGCAATCCGCTCCGATGAAGACATTCTCCACGACGTCGGGGCTTCGGGAGATATTGATAGGTATCGTTTCAGCGATAGTCACCATGTTGCCCTCAGCATAAATATCCTTTGTAGCTAAGAGGTTAATGGGACAAGGCTGATCTCCCGTCATGGTGATAGTGAATTCTTCTGCCTCGATTCGGTGTAACTCCGGGAGGAAGTATGATCTGTGATGAAGATCTTCCCAGGGTTTGTCCGGACCAGTCATTGCTTCGATTATAGCTTCATCAGAAGGCAAGACTAAATCTAATGAATCGATATCAGTAAGAGAATCCTGAGCCCAGATAGGCTCGAAGAGTGGATCCAACTCTTGTGTGGGAATCAAATCAGGAGTAACTGAAGTTTGCTGGACCAAAGAGTACGCTACTTCAGCGGCTGACAAGGGCATGGGCATGCCAGCTTGCCCTGTCTCATCCATCGTGGCTGATGGGGAAGGAAGAGTCCACGGATCCTGAAAGTAAGTCATGCAAAATGACGAAACATGGAAAACCTCAGCCTTGTGGTGGTTCGATATAAACTTGACATCACCTTGGGGAGGTGGGTAATCAAAAGTACCCATCAAAGATGGAAACAACCCAACTCCTATGTTGATGACACTGGCTTGAGGATTATCTACCATGGGAACCGTGGATGCCCCCAAGGCTGGGTCAGGTCGAGAGAAGGAAAACTGATCAATAGTCACTATCCGACCTTCATGTGGAAACAATAGGACTCAGAAGATTGTAGCGACCACCACTTGCATTGCATAAGTCCAACTACGACCTAACAATAGATTGTAGTCGATGGGGGCATCGACTACCTCTACTTCGACGCACACGGTCTTCCCCCCTAACTGTACTGGGAAAGAAGGAATGATGCCATGCGGTCGGAAAGAACGACCATCGAACGCAGTGAGGAGAGTAGGTGACAGAGACAACTTAGGTTGGCCAATGGCTTTCCAGCATGCTAACGACATAACGCAAGTCGAAGCACCCTCGTCTACCACCGTGCGGAAGATATTCCGTGTAAAAGTTTTCGTGGGATGAACCACTACTATCTGAAACGCGACATGGTAAGGTAGACGAGGTTTCAAGTCAGTCGTATCTAACAAGATGGTACCTGGGTTACAAGTCTCAGGAGAGCCTAAAGCAGTCAAAAAGGCTTTCCTCTGAGCGGGGCAACTTTGGAGGACCTCCAAAGCAGACATAGCACAAGGGGTTTGGGATAAATCTTCCACCACAGAGTAGTTCTGGGCGGCCCTTGCATTTGGGTTATGAGAAGCCCTCTTGAACGCACCTTTTGGAATGCGTGTCATTGTTTCACCCAATGTCTTCTCAATCTGTAGAGGAAGAGATGGGATCTCGGCTTCTTTGCCCTTCTCAGGAGCACTTGGCTTGCTATAATCGTGAGCTCTAGTCGTTATGAAAGCATCACTTTTCACCATATATATGTTCACGGCGGATGAATTGTTTGGGGGAGGGCAGTTTTCATGGTTGCCCCCCTCGCCACTCGCAGAGGCTTGAGTCAAATTTTTCCCATGCTGAAAAGGGTTAGTCAACACGGCTTGTTGTTGCTGTGTGAAAAACTTCTGGGCCTCTACAAGTCGAGGGCATAGGTGAGTTGGGTGGTTTTCCGCACACAGGTTGCATGGATACCTCGCCTTTCTCTTTTCTGTGGTGCCCTCGCCAGTATTATCATTTGGTTTTTTATCCCCCTTACTCTTCTTGCGTTGTTTTTTCTTCCCCTCGGGCTACTGGGTGGCCTTTAGGTTAGTCGTCTTTACAGAGTGTAATTCTGACGTTTGAGTAGGAGGAGCAGCCAAAGAAGTAGTCTGGCTGGCCGCTGAGTGTTGTATAGATAACTGCTGCAATTGTTTTGTCAATTGCTCAGCGGGCTTGGTTTGTGCCGAACCAACGATACCATTGGCATGCGGTCCGACTCTCTATTTGGTTTTATCTAGTATTGATCGTGGTGCATCTGGCAAGATGTTGTACAGTAAACCAGACTGAGAATAGATAAGCTCAAACTGTTGAGCCCTCATGATGGCATCTTCCTCGGAGAAAACCCCTGAAGTTGCGACGTCTTTGGATAACTGCGGAACTAAAGACTTAAGGAACCACTCAAGCATGAATGCTGGTGGGACGGGTACCTTGATAAGACTCTTTCGGCGTCGCCACTCTCGAATATGATCCGAGATATGGTCCGCTGACGTCTGTTCAAAATTAGCTAGCAACTCTGTGTCGACGTCGTATCTCACATGTAATTGGAAATGGTTGAGGAAGGCCATCGCCAGTTCGCCAAAAGAAGAATATTGTGAACGATCAAGTTCTATGTACCATTTCGCGACGCTCCCAATAAGAGTGAGTTGAAACAATCGCAACTGGATGGAGTCATCTTTCAGTGAGTTAGATGAGCACCACAAGTGGAAAGTGGTCACGTGATCACTTGGATCTTCGTTAGGCTTGGCCTCGAACTTTGGGATGTCCGAAGGCAACTTCGTCGGCATAGGAGGCCAACGCGGATCGTGACAGATAGGATCATTCAACAACCATGTCAAATCTGCCAAGTGTAACGTCGCCAAGAATGGTAGTTTAGGTTGCTGCTGATAGCTGGGATAAAAGGGTCCTGGGGTTTGACTGGCACCAGGTTGCCAGGAAAAGTTTGGCTGCTGGCCCGGGTTCTGGAAGAAACCGTGGCCCTGACTAGCGTAAGGGTTTTGAATTTGAGGAGACATCATTTGCTGATTCCCCATGAAGGACATCAGATGTTGGGCATTCATTGTGTTTGACGGACTTTGGGACGGATTACCCCATGCCGGTCCTGATGGAAGAGGCATAGAAGTCTCTCCGGGGTTCCAATGGCTGTGGAAAGAGTTACCCCAGAACGACATTCCAGATGATGGAACGGATCCTTGTGCTGAGTTCCAAGGTCCTGGTATATGTGCCCCCAGCGTAGGAATAGTACCCTGTGTCGGGGTAAACTGTCCAAAAACAGGTGTTCCCCCAGAAGGGAAAGTAGCGGATGCGAAAGTGTTATTACCAAACGTCCCGTTCCAAAGAAACGATGATGAACCTACCGACTGTGTTTGCGCAGGTGTTCCTTGACTCCCGGCTCGAAACGGACTTGTGTGTGCAGGCTGCCCGACGGATTGCTGATGTGATCCACCGAGCGAAGGGGACGAAGGAGGAATATGACCTCCAGCGTAAGGAAAAGCGTTGAAAGGGACAGGAATGCACCCAAGTTGACCTTGCAGAGGAGCGTTAGAGCTCCCTGCCCCTAGACCCAAAGTCTGGAAAGTGGATGAAGTGAGTGCAGGACTAGTACCTGAACTAGGCATACCGTATGAAAACGGAGCGCCTGTCGCACTAGGTGTGTAAAGAGGTGTGGCCGCCGCAATAGATGGCGTTGGTCCACTGTGCGACGTAGTTGCGGCCGAGACCGTGGTGGCTTGGACCGCTGACAAAGGCAAGTTAGGAGAAGCTTCTCCTGTGGTAACAACAATGATGGGAATGGAAGAATTCCCATTTGAAGTGATATGTTCCATAACTGGGTTAGGCGCTGATAGGCGTTCATAAAATTGAATTGGCACAATAATGTCCGGCCAAGAATCAACGTTTGAGGTTTCAACCAATCCAAGATTGGTGGTCGATTCCTCGCTGGGTTGTTCGGGATCAAAAGCCCCGGTTGCTTCGAAAGACCCTTGATGGTCTAGCTTCCGCCTCAATGGTGGCGGGGGTGGCTCCAGTATAACCGGCGGCAGGCCCAGAAGCCTTCATGACCGACGGAGCTCCGAATCCTCCACTATGTGAGAAGATTCACGACACGCTAAGGTATTCTACATGAAAAAACAATAACATGCACTAAAGGAAAGCCCCTAGAAGATAAATCAAGCAAGCACTATATTAGTAGGAAGAATAGTTACAACAACCAACACTAGAGTACCTTACCGGTGCAAGTGAAACTCGAATATGGAAGCACCCTCCGGGTCTACTCTGCAAAGCATTGGTCCGATGTCCATCCTAGGTACCGCGGTATACCCCCGCAGTCACCTGTGTATGTCCCTAGAAAAGATTGGCAACTAGTTTGCCAACACATGAACATCTATCAGGCGGGTACAGTCGACAGTTGGGTAGACCACAATGAGCAGGGTATCAAGCCCGAAAACTGTCAAGGGTATCGAGAGAAAGTGTTCCGGAATACGACTGAGGACCTCGCACGGATTCGAGACCCACGAAGCTCCGTGGCAAATGCTAACGACGGAATCCCTTAACAGATCCTCTATATGTGTTCTCCACAACGCTCGGTCCAGCTTTGGAGGGGTTATCTCCGCTACCTTTCCTTACGCGACCTCGTGTTTAGCCCCTATGTTAGAGGGGGGTCCTGAATAAATTTCCGTAACTGGACTTCTACACTCCCTATTGACAGACTCCAATGTTTGGTTTGGGTGGCCTTGGAGAATTTACTCTCCAACCTATTCCAAGGCCCTATCTTTAAGCTAGTGTATGCACCCTACAAACAGAAAAGTCTACTTG
>ML841879.1:83567-97686 GCA_009831015.1 Picea engelmannii
CTCAAGGTGCGGAAGTGAAACTGATGGTGTGTAAAAAGACTCAAAGCAAAAATGAACAAAAATGCTTGGAAACAAAAACTTTTGATAAAATGCAAAACCAACAACTTTTCAACAAGAAAGACTTCTTTTTCTGAAATTACTAAATTTTTATGCAGTAAATATGAAGGATTTTCACTCAGATTTTCGAGCTACTTATACTAGACATGCACTACAAAAAATTATGCAACAAGACTTCTTTCCAAGCTACTGATGCAACAACACAATCCTCAAATCCAGAAGAAAATGAAATTTTTTATTTTATTTTATTGCAAAATCACGCAACAAGGAAAAATGACGACAAGATCAAAACCAAGAGAAATAAAAAGAAAACTTTGGCTTAAAGCATAGATCGCAAACATAATCAGAGAGAAAAAATGCAACAAAGCAATCACAACAACACCAATTCTAACACTTGCCTAAAAACCATAAAACAAAGACTTTTTCTCTTTTGTCTTTCCTATCAAAAAATCTAATAACAAACACAAGCTAAGGGGGAAATGCCCTAACCTGCTGACTGTGCAGCCCTAGACTCTAGACCCCTAAGAGGATCTCTTCTCACCACAGGAGGGGATGACTGCCCCACCCAAGATGAAAAGCCGCCAATCAAGCCCGCGACTGTCACCAATACAGCACGCGTGCAAACACGTGCTGAGCTTTTACAGAGCGCGGGTACCCGCGGGCTAGCCTTAAACAGGCTGCGGGTCTGTATAAAAGTTGAGATACAACAACACACAGGCAGCCCATACCTAAAAAAGGCCTCTGGTATTGACAACCAGGGTCTCTAAAAGGTTTCTGGGTACTATTACTTCAACAGAAAAAGAAAAAATTGCAAAAAAGAAAACAAATGAAAAGAACAACTATCACACTAAGGTAGACTGAAACACAAGACAATAAACCAATCAAGACCCAGACAGGATCTAGAAATCCCCCTGAGAAGATAAACTTCTGACAGGGAAGAGGAGACTGCCTCTAGAGCTTCCTGAAAACTACACGCTACTGAAACTACTGCAGCACGCGGGCAAACGCGTGCTGTAGAAAGTTAGGGCGCGGGTCACACGCGTGCAGGCCTTTTGCAGGCCGCGTGTACCTCTGTGTGTCCCGAGAATGAATGTCAAGCATCAGTCAAGGAAAACTGGTATTGATAACCAGGTTCCCTGCTAGCTTTTGACCTAACAGAAAACAAAAATAAACAAAGAAACAGAGACTTGAACTTCTTTGATCTACCCAAAAACCTTTAATGAAAACCGGAAACCCTAAGAGTAAAATATCCCCAGTGGAGTCACCAATTCTGTTGTGGGGTATTCTACCCTACAGACTAACAAGCTAGGGCTTTAAACTTGTACGCAGATCATGACCCTTCATAAGCTTACTTTTAACTTTCTACCCAAATCTAAAACCCCTTTTCTCAGGCAAACATGAGAAGAATCAACTAACCTTTTTATCGACGGTTGAAGTAGATCCTCCTTTGAGATTTTATCCCCTTGCTGCTGCTGCTCCTTCCAAAAAGCTTTCCTGCAATCAAGACAAAACTAGGCATGCATGCTACTAATCTACTAGAGGGTTAGAGATTAAACATAAATCAAATAACGTAGATAAGACTCATGTATTTGGGATGGGAAAAGTATCTTTTTCATTAATCTCAATATGAATCAACTTACAATGATTACCGATACCGACCACCGTTCCTCGATCCTGATCCTGGGCTCCTCCTCTTCTTTTGTCCTCCAATTGCCTCTGCTTGAATTTCTCCTAAAGCTTGAGGCAAGGCTAAAGGGTTGGGACAAACAGACTTGGCAATTTGGCAGAGTTTCTTTGCTATAATTTTTCCTCCTTGAATAGTACCCCTACCCCTCCTTTTATAGGCTAGAAGGAGCTAGGGTTTTTGGCGAACTCTCGGCCATGCATGGCTGGGAGTTCCAGTTAACTGACAAAAAGCTCTTCGTCTCGGAAGAAACTTTCTTGATTTTTTGCTTTGTTAGGTAAACGCGGGCTGTAGTGGGCTAGCCCGCGGTCACCCGCGTGTAGTAGAAGGCCAGCAAGTGGTCCAACGCGCCCAGTGAGAGGTTAGGGCGCGGGTTTCTTGATTTAAGTGGTTTTTTGAGGTTTTGTTTAGCATGGCTTTGGCTAGGAAGAGGCATGAGTTGGCCTGATGCCAGGTAAGCCTGTGTGGTGCATTTTAGGGTTATAACACTAAGCTATCCCAGGAGTCTGATAAAGAATATAATAGGCTAATTCATTTCTCCTCCTTGGTGATTTTGATATCTACAGACAATAACTAGATTATTATGGCATTAAACATATTTAAATGCTTAGTTATCGAACTACCATCACTCATCCTCAAAAGATACAGTTTCTTTCTAAGGAAAAACTTATTTACTATAGATTTCTACTAGTACATGCTCCCTAACTTGTCCCATAGTTTCTTGGCCGAGTCTTCACCTGAGATATTCAACAACACTGAATCTGCAAGACACAGTCGAATCATACCCTTTGCTCTTCTTTTGATTTTCTCCCATTCTTCCTTCAACATGCTTGTCAGAATTGTACCTTGACAAACTACTACCCATTGTTCTTTATCTACAAGGATATATTCAATTTTAAACTTCCAAAGCTGAAAATTATGGCCATTGAATTTTTCGATCTCTATCCTCGAACTACTTACCATTCTTTCAGACACAACTTTTAAGGAACTTTGACTTCCAACTCTTACTAGACCTAGGGTTTATCTCAGATCCAATATTGTCAAACCAATCTCTAATACCACATGTTAGGAAAATATACTTTTGCGCTAAACCTAATAGAACAGAGGAATACACATTTAAATAAGAAAGTAAATGACAAAGTAATCACACAGAACAAATTTTTTTTACCTTGGAAACCCAAATGGGAAAACCAACATTCATTGAGCGTCTTGCTCTCTTGTTGTCTTCTTTATTCAGAATAAAAGGTTACATGCCTAACCTTGGTCTACACCTAAGACACAATCAACATCATATCGTCTTGCTTTTCACATGAACAAACATGTAGCCAATTCAACTTACATCTACATGACCAAAAACCTACTACTAAGGATTAGCATGAAGATCAAAAGACTATTGATTAACGATTAAATTTTACAACATTACATCATGCCTTATTTATAGGGTTTACAGTAGGAAAAACCCTAAATAAAGGCACGCAAAAATAGTTACAGATCCATGCAAATAATTGGCTACAAATCCTACGAATCTTCAGATATTGTTATAGTCAACTACTAGTTGGATTACCGGTCGAGTATCGAGATTCCTTTTCGGTTGACTAGTGCTCCTTCTACTTTTCAAAGCCTTATGAACTAAATTTTTTGACCCCAAATTAGAAAGTTTATGTTGGTTTTCTTTGATCATATGCTTATATATAGAAAATCATGGGAATACCACATTAAACATGTGGAGACAATCCTACAAATTCTTGAGAACAATCAATTGTATGTAAAAAGATCCAAATGTGATTTTGGGAAATTAGAAGTAGAGTATTTGGGTCATATTGTTTCAAGGGAAGGGGTTAAGTTGGATCCTCAAAAGATCCAAGCTATTGTAAAATGGGCCATTCCTAAGAAGATCAAGGGTCTTAAAGGATTTTTGGGTATTACAGGACATTTGAAAAATTTGTTAAGAATTATGCATGGATTGCAGGCCCACTCACATCTCTCTTGAAGAAAAATTCGTTTGTATGAAATGAATATGCTACCTTGGCACTCTCACTCTTAAGGGATGCCATGTCTTCTCCACTAGTATTGGCAACACCTAATTTTGGTAAGACATTCATAGTTGAATTAATGCATTAGCACAAGGAATTGGAGCAATATTGATGCAAGAAGGGAGACCATTGACTCTTGAAAGTAAACAAATCAAGGGAAAAGGCTTGGTAAAATCTACTTATGAAAAAGAAATGGAAACAATTTTACATGCAATAAAAACATGGCGACAATATCTCATTGGGAAGCATTTCAAAGTCAAGATAGACCATGATATCCTAAAGTTCTTTTTGGAGAAAAGATTGTCATGAGAAGAGCAACAAAAAGGGGTAGAAAAAATGCAAGGGTTTGATTTTGAAATAATATACCAAAAGGGAAGGAAAATGTGGTAGTAGATGCCCTTTCCAGAATATAAGAATCCTTGAGTTTATATTCCATTACATCTTCCATTCCTACATGGTTGGAAGACACTTTCCATGAATGGAAAAATGACAATAGTACTAGACATGGAATACAATGTATAAAGGAGGGGATTAACTCTATGGAACATTGGGAGTGAAAGAGATATATCCTTTGGCACAAGGGTAGAATATTTTTATGCTCTCAATAAATGTTGAAGCAACAAATATTAAAGGATTCTTATGGCTTTTTTATGGGATGAAATTCAAAGTTCCTTAAAACATATCAAAGGATCAAAAAATATTTTCTTATTGGAAGGAATGAAGAAAGATATTAAAAACTTTGTAAGAGAATTTCAGGTTTGCCAAAGAAATAAAGGAGATATAGTAAAATCTCGAGGTTACTTCAACCTTTTCACATACCTAATCAAATATGGGAAGATATATCAATGGATTTCATTACAAGTTTACCAAAATCAAAAGGTAAGGATTCCATTTTTATGGTCGTGGATAGGCTCATAAAATATGCATATTTTTGTGGAATTCAAAGTACAATACATATATGATAAGTCAAATGGAATAAGTGTTCATGAAGGAAAATTCATAGACTTCATGGATTTCCTAAAGTAATAGTAAGTGACATAGATCCAAATTCACAGGAAATTTTTGGAAAGAATTATGGAAGATGAGCGGAACAACACTATCTATGAGTTCAACATATCATCCACAAAAAAAATTTCAAACATAAATAGTTAACACACGTTTAGAGGGTTATCTATGCTTTTATTCTTCAAACAAGAAATTTCAATGGGCGAAGTGGCTTCCTTTAGAATAATGGTAGTATAATACCACCTATCACACATCTACTAAGATGTCTCCATTTAAAACCCTTTATGGATATTTGGCTCATAGTGTCTCATAATTTTTGTAAGACCAATCCAAAGTATAGGTAGTAGAGTCACATATGGATAATACTAAAGAAAATTTGACAATTCTCAGGGAAAACCTTCAAATGGCACAAAATTGGATGAAGTAGTAAGCAGATCAACATTGAAGTGAAAGAGAATTTGAGGAGGGTGATTGGGTATTTTTGAGACTGCAACCTTATAAGCAACGTACTCTCAAACACATAAAGAATCATAAATTATCTCCAAAATTTTATGGACCCTACAAGACCATTCACAAGATTGAACAAGTGGCGTATGAGTTATATTTTCCTTCTTCTCACATTCATAAGGTTTTTCATGTATCTTGCCTAAAAAAGGTTTTGGGACAAACTATGCTAGTGCAAATAAAACTTCTAGAATTAGATGAAGAAGGGAAGTTGATTCTTGAACCATTTTTTTTTATATATCAACGTTAAATATATATTCATAATAGAACCGTTATGGAGCACCTAATCAAGTGGAAGAATATGCTTCTAGATGAAGCTACATAAGAAAATGAGTAGTTCATGAAGAAACACCCTCAATTACAAGATTTGTGGGCAAATATTTTTTAAAGAGAGGGGGTATGTTAAGGTCACTAAGGCCCTATGTTACGACCCTAACACAAATTTATTATTATTTTATTAGTAATGGTTAGGTTGCTTAGTGGTAGGTTACATCATGCTCACTTTATATCCTATTTATAGTAAAGGAGATGCATTTGTATAGGAATCTTATCTTATGCATTGGATGTATTGTAAAAGGAGGTTACCCCCTTGAAGTGGACTACTATTATTTGACTCTTTATCATTATTAAGGCATTAATTTACTTCTTCCTTCTATTATTATGCTATTTTTGGAGTTTGGTTCATAACATCACTTTTAGAAAAAAACTGATTAAGGTACATAATTGAAGGAATAAATGCGTTTGTACGACATGAGGAATCAATGCATGTATGGATGTATGTGAAATTCAAAATGTTGAAAACTAAGCTTGGATGTGTATGAACGAATCGTATGGATTGAAGTCTTGATTTTATTGTATGTATTTTATACAATGTTCAATAAAAGGTATGAATTAATTGTGTAGAATTGGCTACCTGTACGAAAGAGAGAATTTTAGATTCGAGTGTATAGACATGTATGTACAATAGATTTCAATAGTGCCTATATGTAATTGATTGGATGCAACTCCTATATGAATTGCTAATTAACTGCTATGTATGACATGTGTGCAGATAAGGTATCTAACACACAAATTTGGCCAAGTTTGGCTTTGATATTAGATGAAATAAACATATTCCTATTTATGAACGATTGCAAGATATATTTTTGCAAATAAAAATATATTGAATGATGTTGATTAATAAGAAGTGATGATAATATGTTGATATAATAATCCTCATGAAAATGTACATATATGCATTGACTAGTCATGAGGTGAGGGGGTATGTCCTTGACCTTTCATTAATCTATTTATTTAGTATGTGTTATTTATGATTATTATTATTTGTGTTTGTCACAATACCAATATGATTTGTAATGGATTAGTTGATGACCATCACTATTCACCAACATACACCTTATATTAAAAATTAAAATGTTCCACCTTTGTGTTTAAAAAATTACTATATATTCATCAATCAATGTATTTTCTTTAAGCAATTCAAATGAAAGCCAAACAATCATAGCAACACAATACACACAATTATGTACCCTAGAGAACCCAAAGATGGAAAACTCCAACAATGAAATGGTTATTCTTGGATCTTATTTAGTGTCAATTATTTTCATATTACAAGGGATCCATGACCTTCTTTAGTTGTGGGAAAATCTCAATTAACAAGATTTTTTTTTCCTATTTTCGTGTTAGACAATTTTCTTCCTATGTTCCATGTTTTATGTGCCTCTTGGGAAATAATTTCAATTCCCTCTCTAATTTATATCCCCTATCCCAAGCTACCTCTTGTAGTTCTCCAACTTCCAAGACCAAGCTTCCCACGAAACTCCAAATCAAACCCTTTTCTTGACCCTTCTCTACCCTTTTGTTTTTCCTTGTCGTGGGTAGTTCAACAACTTCAGTAAAATAAATCTTTATCCTATTTATCTGCTTCTCAAAGAGTGTTATATCCATAGAATTTCTAACAACCAAAATTATGGACATTTCCTCCAACTATTTTTGAATGACCTTCTAATTAATAATTACAAATGTGGTATTCCAAGTGGAAATTGCAATCACCTAGTTAGATGTCGAATCCCATTCTATTCTATACCCTTCTTTAACTCCCACGAGTTAGTGACTATTGGCTTAATACCTCCGACTCTACCAAGGAAGGATTATTTGTTTATTCCCTACAATCTCGTGGTAAATCTCTAGCTAATTGTTGTTCCAGTCTATCGATGCTTCAAGGAGAAACCAAAGGTTGAGTTAGAGTTTTCCACCACATTCTTGTATTTTAGAATTTTTTTTATTAGCTTGAATTTTAGATATTTCCTAAACAACTTGAGAACTAATTCAAACTTACTTACATTTTGTTTCTTCTAGCAAGGATATTATTTAGATCAAGGATTGAACTTAAAATATTAACATATAAAATCTCAAGTAGATGTCTAAAATCAAGATGCTACACCAAATAGGTTTGAACCTATGATGTTTCTTATTTTGAAATCTCTACATATCTATATGTGACCATATACAATTGCTTGTAAGAAAATGGATGAGGAATTTGATGTCATTCATGCAATTGTTTTTAGTTAACCTATATTTATACCATAATATGTTGAATATTGACATGTATCTTAGTGAGACTATAGATAAAAGATGTAACTATGCTGTCTTACTAGTTTTGGGCATGAAAAAAAGTTATAAGTACAACAATTAAAATATCATATGGAGAAAGAGGTTGAAACCCATAACAAACCTCAGTAGGAGAATGCATTTTTAATGATTGAGGGTTGTTGGCATAGGGGAAGACCCAGGGTTCAGCTCCGAGAGCGCACCAACAAGACCTAACTACTGGCCCTTTCAGAAGCACCTGCGAGGCAGATGCAGTCTCACCCAAAGTAGCTATAGGGGGTTGTAGGACACATGTGTCTACAACTAGAGGAAATACAAAGTGGATCCAATACAATACCAACAAAACATATAGATATCATTTACCAACTTAAACCTACTTCGCACAATATATCTCAGATCTGGCACAATAATGAAATAATAGAGAAATCAAAAGACAAAGAATACAACATAAATCACACACAAAAACAAGATGTACATGGTTCACCCTGTCCCTAGGGCTACGTCCACATAACTGTGCTTTATAATATATTAAGTGAAAGCATACAGTCCTATCTGCGCTCTTAGCTAGCAGATCTTCTCTCTTTCTCTCTTTTTCCCTTCCCTGCGTACCCAGCTGTAGGGTTGATCCTCACACCCAACTGAAGATCTTACAATACAAAATGCTCTCTCAGCACAATACTTCCCTCTCAGTAATAACAATAATCACTCATCATCACATAATCGACGAACCCATCCCAGGTCCTATTGACCTTTATTTATACATTAAAATATCTCACCGACAGCCCTAGGCTGAGACCTAGGTGTCAAAACCCTAGATACCAAAACCCTAGTTGTCTAAAACCCTAGGTCAACTTGACCCATGTTCTCAGGGCTTCGCCAGTGTGTCTTTCCTTATTTCTCGCGTGGTGCTCCAAAGCATCCAACAGTGTCTTTTTCCGCTTGCTGAGTTGTCCACGATCCATCTTCCTTGCTGATCTATCATCCTTGATCTCTTCATCCAATGACTTGATTTCTCTTACTTCGCTCCGTCTTTTCTGCTATTCTATTCACTTCGACACAATATCAATGGTTGTGTCTTCTGCGTAGTTCACATTTCACCTTTTTCTCCTTAATCTTCGCTTACTTCCATAACCAAGGGCCAACAACCCCCCAACACTCACATGTGACTCGTCCTGAGGCACTTCAGATATGATCCTTCTATTTTTCTTCAACTTCAGGCTGCGAGGTGCAGCCTGTGCTTTCTTCTCTCTCTCCCTCACTGTGTGCAGACTGTCTTTTCTATGTCTGGTACCAAGTTTCAATTGCACCTGATACCTAGACCCTTCCTCTTTTTCTCTTACTTATGGCTGTGAGGCAGATGGTTTTCATAGTACAATTTCAACCACCTCCATTTCACCAAACCTTCCTTCCATTCTCCATTCAATTTTTTTAACTTAGCAACTTCTCCTTTCATAACATAGACAACCTCATATGGCCCCAACCAATGTGTTCTAAACTTCCCTAGATGCTTCATGAATTTGCTGTCATATACCAATACCAAATCTGCTTGCTTAAAGGATTTCTTCTTGATATGCCTATCATGGTAGGCCTTTTCTCTTTCCTTCTGTACCTGCTGATGGAATCCTACAATAAATATGTCTTCTTCAAGTTTGACCAACTACGCAAGCCTCTCTTGAACAATGCCAATGTCATCCATATCTGTAAAGGCTGCTATTCTTAGGCTAGGGACCAAATATTCCATGGGGACAACTGCTTATAGACCATAAACCAAATTAAAGGGGGTCTGCATTGTTAACTTCTTACAAGTGGTTCTATAGGTCCATAGTACTGTTGGTACTCTTAAATCCCAGTCATCCCTATTCACACTGCAAATCTTCGTCGACACTGTTTCCAAGATCTTATTGAATGCTTCAACTGTTCCATTTGCTTGTGGATGGTAGGGTGTGCTCTTCTGATGATGAACTGCAAATTCCTCAGTCAAGGGTCAATAGTATTATTAATAAAATGTGTGCCTTGATCACTCATAAGGATCTTCGGGCATCCAAATCTGGTTATGATGTCATCAAATATGAAGTGCACAACTGTAGTTGCACTACAATCTTTAACTACTCTTGATTCGGCTCATCTGGTCAAGTACTTTGTCGCAGTGATTATGTATCTGGCTCCTATGCACTTACCTGGTGGGTTTATAGGTCCCATGAAATCAATGGCCCATTTCTCAAATGCTTGTAGGGTTAGATGGGGTTCTAGTGGCGTTTCATCTCTTCTGGACGGTTTCCAAACTCTTTGGCATACATCGCAGGCTCTGTAGTAGTCTTTAGCATCTTTGCATAAAGTAGGCCACTAGAGGCCAGCTCGAAGAACCTTCTGCACTGTTTCTTTTCCTGCGTAGTGTCCTCCTATGATACCTTCATGAGCTTCTACTAAAATCAATGGTATTTTTTCTTCCAGAACACATCTCCTTAGGATCTCATCAGGTCCCATCTTATATATCTATCCAACTATAAGTGAAAATTCTGCAACGTGCACTACCAAATGTTTCTTCTGGGTGATTGTATATTCACTGGGTGCCATTCCTATTGAAAGGAACTGAACTATCTCGGTGAAGTGGTCATCAATCTTTCTAATATCCAACAACTGGGCATCCGACAATGTATCTTCCAAACTAGTAGGTTCCTCTCCATGTTCCAACCTTGACAAGTGGCCAGGTCCCTTGTTCATTCTCCCTGGCTTAACCACGATCTCAAAATCATATTCCTAAAAAAGAAGAAGCCATATGCATATTATTCCCCCCAACACTAGCTTGTTGATTAGGTATTTCAGTGCGGAGTGATCAGTGAACATTTTAAAGTGTCCTCTCAACAAGTAGTGGCGAAATTTCTGCAGCGCGTACACCATGGATAACCCTTCTCTCTCAGTGGTGGTGTAATTAATCTCAACTGTTGATAACTTCCTGCTAGCAAAGGCTAATGGGTGGTCAATGTCTCCAGCTCTCGGTTGTGCTAACACAACTCATAATGCAATAGAGGATGCATCGACATGCACATGAAATTCCTTGCTCCAATCCGGGAAAACCAAAATAAGCGCAATAACCATTTTCTGTTTCAGTGTGTCGAAGCTCTACTGACATTCTTCTGTCCATTGAAACTGACAATCTTTCTTCAAAATCTTCTCCATGGGTGTCGTGATGTATGCATAGCCTTTAATAAACTTCTTGTAGTATCCAGTATGTCCCAACATAGTGCGCAACTATTTTACTGAAGTAGGAGGGGGAAAATCAACTATAATGGCAATCTTAGAAGGGTCTACCAGCAATCCCTGCTTACACACAATATGGCCTAGCAACACTCCAAAGGGTGAAAATAAGATGCACTTCTTTAGGTTCAAGGAAATCTGACACTACCTACACTTATCCAACATTAGTCTTAAACATTCAATATTATTTTGCAATAAGCTAAAAACAATCCAATCATCAAAATATGCTTCCATAAATTTATGTAAAAACTCCTTGAATGCTTCGACCACCACCCTGGAAAAGATGGCTAGTGTATTCTTCAATCCAAATGGCATCATTGTATATTGGTAGGATCCCCATTCTATTGCAAATGCGGTCTTATGGTGATCTTCCTTGGCAATCTGGATCTGATGGTATCCTGAAAACCCATTTGTGAAGGAGTAGACCCCTTGTCCTCCTACATTGTCTAACACTTCGTTAGTAAATGACGTAGGGAATGGATCATGTAGACATGCATCATTCATCTTCATGAGATCTACACATATCTTGATCTCTTCGGTCTTCTTATCCTGCACCACCATAGGGATAATCCATTGTGACTCTTCAACATGTTCTATGATTCCTGCTTCCAACATTCTGTCTAGTTCAATATTCACTTTCTCCTTATATTTAGGGTTAAATATGTAAGGTCTCTGTTTGACTAGCCTTGCATCTGGTTTCAAAGGGATCTTCATCTCTCCCATGGGCCCTTTAATTCCCTTCATATCAGTGAACTTGGTTGGAAACAAGTCCTGATATTCATGCAGTAATTTGGTGATCTTGTCAATAGTGGCAACATCCCAGTAATATCCAACATTTGCAAGCTTCGGTGGTTGTTTTGTTCCAATGTTGTCTTTCTTAATTTTAATTGGCTTTCCAATGAAATGTAACTCAACTCCCGGTCCTTCTATGTCTCTCTTTCCTTTTGTTTTGATTATGTTCACCTTCCTAGGATCATCATCTTCATCAACATTGATATTGTAACAACCTTGCAATTTATGAAGAGGCGCAATCCATTCGTCCTCTTCTTGTTCCAAAGGGATGCTAGGTGCCTCCTCAAAAAATTTCTGTCGTACAATATTTAATGCTTGATCCACTGTAGGATATTGGATTTCAAATAAAAAGGTAGTTACAAAGTTCTGAGTCATACTTTCCCAATCTGTAGTGACGAGGCACAGTTTTGCTTGAAGATACCAATTGATAGGGGTTGTTTCCAACATGCTAATGAATTTGTGCACCCACTACTCTTTAGGAATGCTTCTCCAAACTTCCTCGCAACTTTTCACATGGTCCTTCGGACAACTTCGACCTATCTACCTCACTTCGCAACCTTCTACTTGTTCTAAAAACAACGCTGTCATCAGAGTGAGACATTGTACCCATTCTGTAATGTTATTTTTGTGTGTCTCCCACCATCTTGCTGGAGTTTCTTTCAAGGCCTCATCTAGTGCAAACAATCTTTGTTGTATTGGTAAAATTTCTTCAAATTCCAACAAGAAATATTCTAAATGATTTATACCATAAAAGGTGGACAAGTTACTTAGTGTTGTGCCCATCCAAAGAACTTCTCTGGTTAATATAGCACATCTCCTTTTAGATACTTCATACATTTTGTTCTGCCAGTTCTCCAGTGCTTCTTCTGAATCTGATGAACATGCATTGTCACTTCACTAGCTTAGGTTCCCATCTGCTATAGGGTGAATGCAATTCTGCTATCTGGCTGTTAATTTGTATATGTTTTCTAGTTCATATACGCAGTCTTCTTCTCTGATAGGTTCACTATACCTGCGAACTTCATCAGGATCCAAAGGTGTAATGGCCCTAAGGCCATCTCCTTCAAACGTCATTCTTATTTTATTTAAATCAACCACAGTGGATTTGTTGAAAGCCCAATCAATTCCTAATAGCGCAGGGTAAGGACAATTATCATCAACTATCTCAATCACCTCAAAGTCTGCAAACGTCCTCACTTCGTCGATGTCTACAAGGACATGTTCCAATATCCCAAAGGGGCTTACATCTTGCTAATTAGCCATCCTAAGCCTGATAGGGGAATAGATCAACTCAGTTTTTCCCATCAGTGCCCAGGTCTGCTTCGTCATGACATTGACCTCCGACCCTAAGTCGAGGACCACATAGTCTATATGATACTCTCCAATTTGAGCATTCGGGTGTAGTTCCTTATTTGTCCTTCTCTTTTTAGAGACTTGGTGTACTGATCTACTTAGTAAAGGATCTACCTTTCCTAGCTCATACTATCTGATTAAATTTTGTAGCTCTTGTACAATGCTTTCATCCTGAATCAAATTAATGCAAGTATATAAGAATTCCATGAGATTTATTACCTCTTTTCCTTCTGTTGGTGGAGAAGATTGATCGAATGCCAGAGGCATTACACATTCTCTTAATTCTGGTTGTGTCTTTGAGGAAGAACCTTGGTCTCTCCCGAATTATTTCCCGGTGTCCTCAAATGTTTGTTTTTCTTTCCTTGCATCAAACACTTGTGTCTTCTCTGCAGTTTTTCTGACTCCTGATTCTTCTGTAGTCTTTCCTTGGGTTGCTCTGTCTTCTCCTGTGACAACACAACATCTAGTGATAACAACAACTCTAGGGTCCTCTCCGTGGGGTTCAACATATATCAGTTTCACTTGTGGGTTTGCACCCCGTCTTTCCTGAAGTTTAGCTAGTAATGCTGGACATTCCTCAATAACATGTTCGAATGAATTGCAGTAACTGCACGTGGTACAAGGGTTCTAACAATCCCTTGCCAAGTGTCATGGCTATGCAAAATTAGAACAAATTATTTGGTCTCTACCTTGACCCATACCTCCTCCTCGTCCTCTTCCTCTGAATCCACCGCGAGGGTTGAAGTTTCCTCTTCCTGGGGAATTATACTGCGTAGTGTTTCCTTCTTGCTGTACTTCACCTTGAATTTTGTATATATCCCTTGAC
>ML841879.1:97786-117208 GCA_009831015.1 Picea engelmannii
CTCTACCTTGACCCATACCTCCTCCTCGTCCTCTTCCTCTGAATCCACCGCGAGGGTTGAAGTTTCCTCTTCCTGGGGAATTATACTGCGTAGTGTTTCCTTCTTGCTGTACTTCACCTTGAATTTTGTATATATCCCTTGACCTTTCATGCATGAGGTCGTAAGCCCTACAATCCACATCATCATGTCCTACCGACTTACATAACGTGCAATACAGATTTGTAGGTGTCTGGAAATATTTTTGTATGTAATAACATTCACTAGGGCGATGCCTATTTCTACATACCTCGCACCAAGGTAGGGTACCTTGCTTCAAAGGTCTCAGAGCTCTAGATTCCAAGTACTCGTGGAATAGGGGGCAATGCTCCTTGTCATGGCCTTCTGATTTGCATCTAATGCACCATATATCTTCTCTTTTATCTTTTCTCTTGTCTTTCTTCATATCTTCAACCTGCAGAGATAAGCTAGTCAGCTGACTCAAGATTTGACTCATACCTAAACTAGATTCTTCCATCGGATTTGATTCTAGTTTCATGGTGATCTCCAATGCCTTAGTCTGCGAAGCAATATTCTGTTGCATCAGAGGGAATATGATGTGTGGTAAGAGGGCATCGATGAACCATTCCTTGTTCTGCTCATTTGGTATCTAAAAAATCAAATGGCCTGTTAAGGTCTTAAACCTCTGATCAAACTCCCAAACAAGTTCAACTACTTTCTGCTTGATTTCTTTCAGTTCTATAATGCATTATGACTCCGACTTGGGTTTCTTGAATTCTGCAATCAACGCAGTCTTGATCTCATTCAATGGTTTTGGCTGGACAAATCCTTGGAAAAACTTCATGTACCATCTCAGTGCGCGGTCTCTCAGGGTAGTACTAAACTGAGCTCGTTTAACAACTTCATCCTTGACATTCTTAATACTCCATACAACTTCACATAGAAACCGGTGCTGATCAGGATATTCAGATCCATCTCCTCTAAAGGTGGGTAACCTCATCTCATCTTCCATAGATATTCCTAGGTTTCCTGACTGAGTGTGTGTTGAACCACTTGTACCAGTGCTATGAGTGCTTTGATAACTTAGGTTACTCTAGTTACTTAATGCCACTGAAACAACAGGAGGAGTAATAGTACTTACTTCAATGATCTGTGCAATTCCTGAAGTCTTTGATTCTTCTTGGTGAGGTTCTTCAGTATTTTCTTCTCTTGGTCCAATAGCCCCTGAATGTTCCTCTTTCGGTAGATATTCCTCTTCTCCACTATAAAACCCTTCTTCCTGTAGAAGAGGTTCATGATCTTTCTCAAACAAGTTCACCAAAGGAACTTCTCTAAAGGTCCTCCCACTGCGCGTATGTCCAACCTCTGTGTCGCTGTCTCTGTCTGAATCCTTGAACATTAAATTTTCAATTTGATCCACTACTATATCTTCAATATGTTCTTCTCATGCAATAACATCTTGATCTAGGTCCCTTGAAGAAGTACCTCTCTTCTTGACTATACGATTCTACTCTGTCAACAACAAACTCAGTGATATACCCTCCAATAGTACTATCGAACCACTGGTCTACTACTCTTGACATGAATTTATCAAATCTCTTGACCTTCTTGATCAACATCAACATCCAAACCACAGGTGGTCTATATCTGATCTCAAACTGGGTATCTGCTAACCTGGCTAACCACTCGTATAGCTCTTGATGAATTCCTCCAAAGAAAATATTGTGTATATTAGTAAATATATACCTTCCCAACCAGTCCTCGATGCTAATCTTAGGGTTCTTGTTCTAGGCTTCTGTGAAGTCCTTTTCTTGTTCTTCTATCCACTTATGAATCTCTGTCTTTGATGGAAACCACCTTGACATTCCCTCAAGAAGATCCCAGTCCCGAAAACAAAACCATTTGTTGGCACAGGTGTAGATCCAGGGTTCAACTCTGAGAGTGCACCAACAAGGCCTAACTACCGGCCCTTTCGGCAGCACCTGCGAGGCAGATGCAGTCTCACCTAAAGTAGCTATAGGGGTTTGCAGGACACAGGTGTCTAAAACCATAGGAAATACAAAGTGGATCCAATACAAGACCAACACAACATCTAGATATCATTTAACAACTTAAACATACTTCGCACAATATATCTAAGATCTAGCACAATAATGCAATAACAGAGAAATCAGAAGACAAAGAACACAACATCAATCACACACAACAACAACATGTACGTGGTTCACCCTCTCCCTAGGTCTACGTCCATAGAACTGTGATTTGTAATATATTAAGTGAAATCATACAGTCCTATCTGCGCTCTTAGCTAGCATATCTTCTCTCTTTCTCTCTTTTTCCCTTCCCTGCGCACCTAGCTGTAGGGTTGATCCTCGCACCCAGCTAAAGATCTTACAATACATAATGCTCTCTTAGCAAAATACTTCCCTCTCAGTAATAACAACAATCACTCATCATAACATAATCGACGAACCCATCCCAAGTCCTCTTGACCTTTATTTATACATCACAATAGCTCACTGACAACCTTAGGCCGATACCTAGGTGTCAAAACCCTAGGTGTCTAAAACCCTAGGTCAACTTGACCCGCGTTCTCAGGGCTTCGCCAACCTATCTTTCCTTCTTTCTCGTGCGGTGCTCCAAAGCATCCAATGATGGATTTTTCCGCTTGCTGATTTGTCCACAATCCGTCTTCCTTGTTGATCTGTCATCCTTGATCTCTTAATCCAACGACTTGCTTTCTCTTACTTCACTTCGTCTTTTCTGCTCTTCTACTCACTTCAACCTAGTATCAGTCGTTGTTTCTTCTTCGCAGTTCACATTTCACCTTTTCTTCCTTAATCTTCGCTTACTTCCATAACCAATGGCCAACACGGGTCTCTATAGCTATGCCAAATGATGTGAAAGTAGTCATATCATTGTGTGTTCTTCTAATGATAAAAAGAACGAGAATGGACTAAGGTTAAATGAACAATCTTAGTTAGACTATCAGTTTGTGGATGTAAAGAAGTAAAACAATGTAGCTAACGACGAAGCATCGTCCACAAAGATTGCCAAAAATAATTTAAAAATTTAGAATCTCTATCAAAGAAAATGGTACAAGGAAAACCAAAATTTGTCTAAAAATACCATAAAAATGATTTGGATTGGATCATTATGTTATTTTTCATCTATCACAATGATTTTAGAGTGAAAAAAATTTGAAGGAATAAGTTTGTAGGGCCATTTTGTGTCAGGTCCTAGTTTGGAAAATTGGGGTTGAGAACCTTCCAGAGCCATTTTGAGGCACTAAATGACATTTTTTGGGGTTTCAATGTTTGAAACTTGTGCCCACACCCTTAAAGGTCTTATACACTTTGAGACCTTTCCAAAAATGAAAACCATGGCTCAATTGGATCTCGTATGCGAAAGTTATGCCTCCCACAAGTTGACCTACCTTGTTGACCACCATGGTATGAGTGGATGCCACATCAATCCCTCTTTACTCAAACACGTTGGGCCAACTACATGTGCAATTTTAAGAATATTCTAGAAGGTACATACCTTATCAATTATTGATGGTTGAGGAAGTCAAAAACCTACCTTTAGATGGATATCAGGATATGTTAAATATTGGGCCGCTAGGAGAAGAATGGGTTCCATTCTTTAGCATTGTATTTGTTCCATAGTTGAGAAAAGAACATGGGAGTGGTATTTTGAGAAAATAACAAAGGAGGAGAGATTTTTTAGTAGCCATGTAGGCCATAGTGTCAAAGACAACTCCACAAAGAGTGCCTCTTTCTTTTTTTACTTCCATTTGAAGAAAAGAGAGCAGAGCGACCTCACCTTCTAGTTAGGTTTTGTCCCATATTGGGTTTCCTAGGTTATATGTTGTGTTTAATTTTGGATGGTGTGTGAGTATTTTATTTATTTTTATCTATTTTTTGCATTTCAACTATTTCATACATTTAAGTAGAAAACTAGTAATTAAAGAATCTGAGATATAAAGAAAATTAACCTTCACAGTAAAGACTTCAGTGTTTTATTAGATATGTTGTGACAAACTTTGGGGTATTTGTGGAAATTTGTAGGGATCCAGGAATTGGTTTAAGAAGAAAGTCACAAAACCTTAGCCTGAGTTTGTTCATAACATCCCTCGAGATCTAGCAAAGGAGAGGTTTGCGAGGCTAGAAGAACAAGTTGCTGACATATGTTGCAATATGTCCCTCATAATGGTGGCTCTAGCAAGAAAACTTAGATTGTTCAGAGAAGTTTGAGGCTCGAAATCAAAGACTATATCAGATGGGAAACTGGGGGATAATGAAGACCCAAAAAAGGATTCATGGAAGGAACCGAGAAAGAGTAACCGAATTCCAGTACCATAAACTCTTCACAGTATTTATTCGAGATGGAAGCAAAAGTGGACATAAAGCCATATCAAGGTGAGAACGATGCATTAAAATTGAATCATTGGTTGCATAAACTAGAAGTTTATTTTTGTGTTCACCATATATATGAAGAGAAAAAGATATCATTTTCCAGACTGAAGTTAGAGGGCCATGCTTTAACTTGGTGGGAAAACCATACATAAAAACTTAGGCTACAGGGTGATCCACTTGTAACTAGGTGGGAGGACTTCAAAACCATCATCAAGTTCCAATTATATCCTATTGGGTATGTACAGGACCAATGGATCTAGTGGCATTTCTTCAGGTAGAAGCAAGAGAAGGGTGTACAAGAGTACACCGATGAGTTCAGAAAGATGGCCATCATGTTGGGTATCTCTCTTAAGAGCCCATATGGAATCCTAAAGTATTTAGGGGTTCTAAATAGCCATCTATGAAATAAAGTGATGCTTTTCAATCCAATGACAGTGGATGAGACATGTGTACATGCACAATATCTAGAAAAAAAAGGCCACAAGAAAGGGAAACCATGTGGTTCCAAGAAGAAAGAGCACTAGGAAGCTTCCAATGAGGGGAAGAAAAAGTGGAAAGGGGGAAAGTATAAGAAAATGATAACCACTACACATTACTGCAAGGATCCTAGAAACCGTTGTAACCATTGCAATATTGATGGGAACATTGAGGAAAAGTGAAGGAAACTACATCTAGAGTTGAACCCGAAGAACCACAAGAAGGATGCAAAGAAAAATAATTTTATAGCCATGGATTCGAGCAATCAGGTTGAAATTATCTCCGATATGGATGAGAATATTGTTTGCACATCAATGCAAAAGGAGGTGAATATGAGTAGCCTTCATCACTAGGAAGAGAAGGAGATGACCAAACTATTCCACATCAAGATCCATGTTGAGATGAACAATATAGACACCTTATTTGACTCTGGTTCACAAGCTAACCTCATAGCAACAAATATGGTTAGCAACCTTATATTAGAGGTTTGTGATAATCCTAGACCATATACAATGGGATGTATAAACAAGGATGTAGAGATCAAGGTAAAATAATAGTGTAAGGTTAAATTTGTTGTCACTGTTGATTTTATTGATGAAGTAGAATTGGATGTAGTACCCCTCGACGTATGTGGCATAGTGTTTTGAATCCCCTACATGTAAATGGGGGATGGAATCTTCATGCATAGAGCCAACCAATATTGACTAATCAAGGATGGGAATTTGTACACCATCAACGTGGATAAATGCAAGTCAAATATCTCACTAGTAAGTTCCAACCAAGTCAAGAAGTTGATTAGTTCTAGTAAGAAATATGTTTTACTTTTCTTAAGAGAAAATCAAATTGAGGATGAGTCGATAAGAGTAAAGGCATCCTTGGAAGGGTGTACTAAAAAGTAGAAACATTAGTTGGAGGAGTTTCTACAGGCATACAAAGGAGTATTTCAGGAGCCTAAAAGGCTACCACCCAAGAGGGAAGTGGAGTAAGAAACATAGTTATTTCATGACTCCCCATTGCCAAATATTGGGATTTATAGATAGTCCATTTTGGAAGAAAATGAAGTGAATAAGTAGCTGCAACAACTGTTGGAGTAGGTTGTGATTCGACCAAGCACCTCACCTTGTGGGTCACCTATCATAATTGTACCAAAGAAGGATGTGACTTGGCGAATGTGTATTGTATTGGAGATATATCACACCCACGTAGTATTTCCTATCCTATGTTTATTTGTCTATGTTGAGGGTGCCCCTAGTCTAATATATTCCTCTCTATATTAGAATATTCTCCTCTAGATGAGGGTACCACATCCTCTTTAGTCTTCACTTAGTTGTACTTTAATTAGACTAGTGGAGTCAAGTTTTGCATGGAAACCTAAATATTATCACCAAATGTTGCATGCTCACCTCGGGATCATCACCAGGAGGGTGCACTTACCTTGGGATTGTCACTAGGAGGGCATACTTCACATGCATGAATCTAGGAGAGAAATACACATGTGCATGCATGATATTCTCTCCACTCCACTTGTATTATCTAGTTAACTGACAAATGCATGGTCATTTAACTAGGATTAGGTGGTAGATAACTCATGTTTCTATCAGTGTATGTCCACATCTCTTTAGAATAATACTATGACACATTAGTTGGTTCATGTAGCTTATATATCGTAAATTATTCACTCTTTGAGTGTATATTAGTTTGGAATACAATTCTTTCATTCTCTCTCCAATTCTTCTCTTCTTCTCTCAACTTTTCAAGTTTTGTGTTCATTGTTTCTAGATAGATCCTTTGTGCAGGTTTCACTACAGTTTTACATGGTATCAAATCCCATAGGTTACTAAGAATAAGGTGCACAAGAACTCATTTGTACATACATAAGATTGCAATAGTTAGAAAGAATATAATTTCCATCGTCAACACTTCTTACATGATCCAAAGTTTAGGGGGTATATGGTCTAAATTCGGATGCAAAAGTCATAAAGCTAATGGATTGCCCATGTGGATCAAGGAGATACCCACCGCCTCATTAATTAATTGGGCTAACAAGTTGCCTATATGGGTCAAAGAAAGTCCCACCTCTCCATTATTGTATTGGGTTTTATTTTCCACTACTTAGTTAGCTGGGTAGTTAGATCTATTATTATAATAATAGAGACTCATTTAATGAGCTCTTTCCATTATTGTATTGGGTTTTATTTTCTACTACTTAGTTAGCTGGGTAGTTAGATCTATTATAATAATAGAGACTCATTTAATGAACTATTTTTTACTTTGTCCAATGGACCATTTTGTAATGCTATATAAAATCCTATCAAGCCTTCTCATAATATTAAGTTACTCATTTTGGATTCTCTCATATTTTCTATTGTTCATTGTGAGATTATTTAGTTTTGAGTGATTTACTAGTAATCATTTTTAGAGGTGAGGTTCCTCTTTGAGCCTCACCTCTCGAGTAAATCATTTACATGTTTTTTTCCAGGCTTCTTTTCATGCAAGATTGACGTGTCTAAGCTCCTCCTCTCTTGGCATTGAAGCCATCCATATCTCAGCCCTCTAGATCCAGATCAGTGGTACCAGAGCAGGTATGCTCTCCATTGGAACAAGGGTTTGAAGCATGTTGCGGGTTCAAACATTTGCAACAGTCACCAACCTCCTTTTGGTACTATCATAATCCATTTTCCAGGCCATACACTGTAAGCATCAAAGTTGGTCCACATACACTACATGGTTTTTTTTAACCCTCGGATCTTCGTTCACCATTACAAGGAGAACCATACATGGATTCACTACATCCATACGTGGATCCAATACATCTATTGGTCTAAGACATTTTCAACAAATTTGTAGGGTGTCCATGCTGCCCATAGAGGTTCCACAACCTCTACAACATCCCATGTTGCTATACAAACCCTTGGCATCCTTTGTGGCCCTCTACACTCAGCCAACTTCAAATAGGTGCTCTGACCTCTACACAACATTTTAGAGGCTCTACCATATCTCACTGGAAATATATATTCAATATCTCAAAAGGGCATTGTTATCCCCCACCGACGAATAACTATTCTAGAAAAAACATCTAGAGGCACCCAAGCAGAAAAAATGGAAAGCCGGAAGATGTGCATGTACTTGAAAATATGAACTCCAAATCCTCTTTCTAAGTATGAGCATCTCTCAGTGGCATCACAAACATATAACACCCATGGAATTTGGACATACCTGTCAGACATACTTGAGAAGCATGCAGAAAGTTGGTAAGTCTGCCATCATGGTGAGTATCAAATTAATATCTAAGGCATTTAAGCTTGTTCCAAAGAGTCCCTTCTAACTACTAGTCATTATCTCTTGGGTTATACTTCTTCCTTTGTCATAACTTGACTTGTTATATTAGGTCCTTGGGAGATTGGGTTACTCTTGAGGAAAATGAAGCACTACTGGGGTTTGTTTTGAATATGTCATCGTACCATTCCCGATCATACTTACCACTTTCCATCTCGTTAGTCCTTTCCATATCCATTTCTTTAGGTTATATAAATTGCCCCAAGAAGGGATCATTAGTCATTTTATGGGAAGAGGGAGCTTTTAGGCTCAGAGGAAGACTAGAAAAATCCTACCTTGGTTACCTTCTCAAAGGCTCACCCAGTCTTGTAGCACTTGCAGATACATCTCTAGAGTGCTACATAGTCTCTAGGGTGTTTGAAGCATTTAAACATGTGTTTTTCAACATGAAAATACAAAAAGAAAAATAAAATGAATTATCCAAAGAAAGAAAAACAAAAAAGAAAAAGTCCATCAATCATAGGAATATCACTAGAGCACTACATATTCTTTGGGTTATCTCCCATGATTAGACGTGTTAAAAGGTAAATAAAGGGCTTGGAAGGTATCACCTAGCAAATAACAAGAACCAAGTGTGTGGTCTATCCTCATCAAAGGCACCCATGAATGAGATACTACGGTCCCTTGTATGTCAGTTGCCTAAACTTGAAGTCTAACCCCATGACTATCTCATAATCATTACATGAAAATCAAGAGACAATCTTTGGGAAATATTATTAATACGTAGGTGTTAGTCTGGTCTCTCTAGGTCTCTGATAGCATTTCATAGCTTGACTTAGTAAGTTGTATAACCTTCTTGAGCTTGTGACGAAACATGAATATGAGGCTTAATGGTCCAGTTTAGATGACTTTATATTACACTGATTATATTATCAAGATGACGTGACTTGTTTCCTTGTAGACACATTTTTTTAATCTGTCTTGGAGTTTCTCGCCAAGTGTCATACAATTCAGATGTTCCAGGATTTATTAAAGGCATTATTATTATTCTAGTTGCTACCAGGCATCACTAGGGCTAGCTAACCCTTAGTCGGTTGACACATTTGCATTTGAGGGATGCTCGAGATATTTCACAGGCCACATCATCACCAATTTTGAGTGACTCGACCCAGTTCCCAGCCCAGTAAAAATAATTTTAAGGCAAGTCATTGCATGCTCTACAGTGATGTCACCCCTATTTGTCTAGTTTCTATGGATCATTAGATGAATTTGGACCTTAGAAAGTTGGGTGATAATTTATTCAAGCATCTTTATGATATACAAGCCATTTGGAAGTCTTCTAGAAGGAATTTAATGCCACTTGTCATCTCCTAGTGGATTATTTTACACATCATCAAGTTCGATTTGGCCTTGGGACTTATTTTTCACTAGAAGGAGGTTCGGTGCACTTAATTGAGGATGAAAATTGATTATTTGACCATTTAATAGCCTTGGGAGGCTCACTGCACATCACCAAATGAATATTTTCCTAGATTGTGGGGCTTGGGGAGGATAATCCCTAGCTTCATGGAGGATTTTAATGGATCGATGGAATTTTTCCTTGATTAGAGGATGATTGCATGCTTCAAGGAGAAATCATTGGGCCTTTTGATTTGTTCAAATATGCTTTATGGATTTTTTTTTTCCATATTTTAAATTTATTACAAAAAAAAATCCCCTTTTACCCAAATCGCATGGTCAAAGAGTCAAATCATTTTTAAAAAGGGGATAAATTAATAAATTAATTATTATAGGATTTTTTAAATTGGGATATTTATTGTGGATAATCCCTAGGAGGATTAAATATTTTTAAATGGGATTTTTTTTTTTTGGAAATCTATAGAAGAGATTAATAAGTGGACAAAACTTGAATATTCTTAGGGAAAACCCTAAAGTTGGTTGATTTATGGACAAATCCAAGTGAGTGGTGGATTATAAATCTAACACTTGAGATTTGATGAGGGACTTTTTTTTGTGTGGATGCTCCTCTATACTATGATGCTATTTTTCCCAATGGTGCGCTATGTATTTCCTCTTGGTGTCTTGATGTGATGCGTTTTGCTTGGAGGGTTTTGTGATGGATGCTTAGAGATACTTTTATGGTGGATATTTCTTTTGAATGCTCATGCTATCTACTTCAAGTAAATTTTTGGTGAGATCTACTTTATATTGCTTTTAAGTGTTCATTGATAATTTTGGATCTAAAGGAAATATTTTCAAGAGCTAGCTAATAAAATACACCTCTTGAGAGTTGTTTCTTGGACATTCTCTTGTACTAGGGACTAGGTAAAACTAACAACCCTTTTGCAGGTTATATCCACTCTTTTGAAGACCTCTTGTGAGCTAGACGATTTTGGTTCTAACCCTCTTGCAGGATAGTGACAAACTACAACCTTGAAGGGAGATTTACTTCAACATATTCTAGTTCTTTTCCAAGCCTCTTTTGACTCCATTACCCAAAAGAACAAGACACTAATCTACATTGGAGAGAGAAAATACTTGCATTGGGAAACATGGAAAAACATTCAATTGAAATTTTGACTTCACGACTACACTCACACCCTTAAGGTGAGTCATCTTTCCTTTGGGGCAATTTTTTTGGGGCCTCTAGCCTCCCCATTTTCTAAACCCTCTTTCATATTCCTCTCCTCTCTTACTTTTGTAACCCTAGGTTACTAGATCTAGTCTTTTTCTAACTAATTTTAGGAAAGTAACACACGAGTTTTGTAGGCCATGCTTAGATCTAACATTCTAGATAGTTAGTTTTCATTTTGAGTGATCCAATTTTTGTAGGGACATGGTTAAAAACTACAGCCATTAGGGATTTTTATGCAGAAAATGAATATATAGGATAACTTGCTTTTGAGTAAGTTTTAGGCCTTAGCTCTAGCTAGTCTTTCTTTCTAACACTTGGGGTAGTATTATTAGGGTGTCTTAGCTAGTTTCTAAAGTTTTCTAGTGGATTTTGAAGTGCTTTTAAATATGATTTCACTGCTGCAAATTCATATTTCAGATCTGGTTATATTTCTTAAAGTGCTCCAAAACCTTCTAAAATCATACTCCCTTTGTTGAAGAAATTGCTAAGTATTTGGGGGCTTTCCTCTTGAATGTTTTGGGTTTTTCTTTGAGGTGATTGACTTGACATTTCAGATCTGGTATCTATGTTTAACCACTGCTACAAATTACATTTCAGATCTGGTTAAGTGTTAAAAAGTGCTCTAAAAATATCTTAAAATCACCTTTTAGACATTGGGATTAAATTGCATCTTTATCTCTAGTTTGTGGCAAAGGGGATCTAATTTGATTGGCTAAAATTGAGAAGTTAAGAGTGCTGATTTCTTGTCTCACATAACAGTCCATTAATCTGATGCATGTTTTAAGCAAGTCTATTGTCTATTGATAAGTGACTTTTGTGGAGAATTGCAAGATTATAACTTGCTTGTTAAGGAAATTTTGTGGTATTTGAATGCAAAAATATATCTCATTGATTTGAAGTGCTTCATACTCAATGATCTCATTGCTATATTGGATATCTCAACTTGAGAATAATCACAAGTAATATTTTGAATCGTTATAATCACTTGTGTAACTCATTGGCATAAATGAAATAAGTGGTTTACATGTTAATCTTGTGATTTTAAGAATTACTCAATTAAAATATTTGGGAATATTCTGGGGGTTTTAGAAGAGATGTATTCAGACGTCTATAAGCGTAGGAACTATCATTATTCTTACAATGCTACATCCCGGGGGCTTGTAGTTCTCTCACATACCTCGGCGTATATTAGAATACTACGACCGTTTCATCATACTTAGAGGTATATAGAGGGGCTCCTGTCGAACGATTGCGCATTAGACAACACTAATATCAACCATGCTCCTATCTTGGAGACCACCTAGAATCCTAGAAACAATTGAGCAAACCTATTTGGTCGTCTTGATTGGTGTAGTGCACTGAAAAAAAAATTTGGGGAGATTTCCCTCTCGTACCAAGGTGGCTTAAGAACCCCTTAGGTATATTTGAGGGCTACAACAACTAGACACTCCCGTGAGGATCCTTCTTCTTAAGCCTATCGAGTACAAACATTCATTTGGCCAAATATCAAATTTCCTTAATATTAAAATTCTGATCACTTGGTATTTAAAATTACAACTTTCACATCAACGATCAGTGGCAGGGTTAACTTATTGGTCTTGGATTTTATTTACACTTGGCATAATTAAGTTTTTGTTGCAGGTGACTTACTCTTCACCCTTACCTTCACCCTTCCTCCATCCATTCATAACCTTTGGACCTTTCTTGACCTTGTATTGTTACCTCCTAGGGCCTTGTTATACTTTTCCATTGTCTTTCCCTAGGGGTCACCTGGAACCGTTCCTAAGGTGACAGTGGGTTTCTTCTCAGTGTGTTGTCCATTGGTTAAGATTGAAAAATGCTATAGTGCAACCTGCAATCCATGTGGTAACAAGTATTTAACGGAATCTCATTTGTCTTCATGGTTTGAGAGATATCATCAATTGAATCTCAACATGTATTTGACCCAAGGAGGCCACGCGTACCACCATATTCAATGGTATTTTTCTCCCTTCTAAGGAAAATACAGAAGGAGTTCCACATATGAATGACAATATCTCTTCAATATCTCAAACGAGTATTTCAAGAAATTTCATTTCGTTGCCTGGTTTATGAGATATCCTTATTTGAAGAAACATATGTCTATAACCAGCGTGGCTGCACACCCTTCAACTTCGGCCTATTTTTTCTCGCTCCAAAGGAAACCTTAGGGAACTTATTTTATATCAATGGAAATGTATCTCCGTCAGCTCAAATGGGTATTTTACATAATTTCATTTCGTTTCTTGGTTTAAGAGATATCATTGATTGAAGATCTTTCTTCCAAGACGGCTCCACATCACTAACACTTCAACTAGATTTTTGTCACTCCATGGGCCACCTCAGAACAAGTTTCATATACCGATGGAAATATCTCTTCAGTATTGCAAATGGGTCTTTGATGGAATTAGAATTCATCACATGCAACAAAAATTATGAATAAATTTGTAGAAGGAGATTCAAAGCCTCCAAAGTCATGATTTTTCCATTTTATTAATGTAAACGGTTATGGGTCAACCACACAAAACCCTTCCCTTCATTGGGAATTAGAAAATTGTACTCATGGGTCTCTTTGTATTATGGGTGAAATTATGGGGGACCATCTTTTTCTAAGGGGGGAGGAATGATCCGAATTTTAGGGGGTATATGGTCTAAATTTAGATGCAAAAGTCATAAATCTATAAAGCTAATAGATTGCCCATGTAAATCAAGGAGATACCCCATCCTCATTAATTAATTGGGCTAACAGGTTGCCCATATGGGTCAAAGAGAGTCCCACCTCTCCATTATTGTATTGGGTTTTATTTTCCACTACTTAGTTAGCTGGGTAGTTAGATCTATTATTATAATAATATAGACTCATTTAATGAGCTCTTTCCATTATTGTATTGGGTTTTAATTTCCACTACTTAGTTAGATGTGCAATTAGATCTATTATAATAATAGAGACTCATTTAATGAGCTCTTTTTGATTTTTTCCAATGGAACATTTTGTAATGCTATATAAAGGCCTAACTAGCCTTCTCATAATATCAAGTTACTCATTTTGGTTTCTCTCATATTTTCTACTGTTCATTGTGAGATTAATTATCTTTGAGTGATTTACTAGTAATTAGTTTTAGAGGTGAGGCTCCTCTTTGAGCATCACTTCATGAGTACTTCATTTACATGTTTTTGTCTGGGCTTATTTTCATGCAATATTGGCATGTCTAAGCTCCTCCTCTCTCGACATTCAAGCCATCCAGATCTCATTCCCCGAGATCCAGATCATTATGCCACATGATTATTTCAAGTGGAATCCAAATATTCTACTTCTTCTCAAAAGTAGAGGCTTATATCAAATAACCATGGCAACAAAAATAGATCTTGATTTTGCCAATGATAAAAATCATTTTTTCAACAGACAAGATATGGATTTTGGACTTATCTGCATTTATGTTTCTCTTGAAATTCAGTATCATGTGATATCACTCTCAACTCTAGATGAAGTATGGAATGAATTGGAGATATTACTTGATATAAATGAATATTGTGAAGAATGCATGCAGGAGAATACCAAGACAAAGCCTATAGAAAATACACCGGAAGAGAAAGCTTCTCAACTTCCTCTTGAAGCAGATTTAAAAGATGGTGCATCCTACCACTCAGATCAAATTTCAAATCTGATTTTAGAATCATATTTGGAAGTACATGGGAAATCACGTGCCAATCCAGAACCAATACCTAAATGGGAATAATCCATCCTACCAACAATCTATTATCTTGTGGATTATCCTGTCGATCCTATAAGGACGAGATCCCAATTTGAAATAGATCCACATGCTCTCACGACCACATAACCAATAATGACCATGCATTGTTACATGGTTCTGGCATCCAAATCTCTATACTATGTAGAGGATGAAGGGGATTTATATTGAAAAACTGCCATAAATGATGAAGATTTGGATCTTCTTCCTTCCAATTAAAGAAAGTGGATAAATACAGACATCTCACTGCTGCATTTACTTCATCATATTCATATAGACATCTACATCTTCATCAAAACATTCACTGGGTAGAGATTTCAATCCTGGAGAGGTCTCCTTGGGATGAAGAACATAGTTTCCTAACAATTTTCCTCCTTTTTCTAGCATTGTATCTTGAAGAGGGTTTTTTCCCACAAGGTTTTCCCTCTTCCCTCTTTTTTTTTTGTTCAAATTTTTAATAAATTCATTGTAAAATGCATACTTAACATGGCTTCTTGTCGGGACCCATTCATACTCCCTAGTATTCATTTGGGGGGGGGTTGGTATTGGAGATATTACACACCCACCTAGTATTTCCTATCCTATGTTTATTTTTCTACATTGAGAATGCCCCTGGTTTGAGATATTCCTTCCTATATGATAATATTCTCACCTAGATGAGGGCATCACATCCTCTTTAGTCTTTACATAGTTGTACTTCAGTTAGACTGGTGGAGTCAAGTATTGCATGGAAACCTCGGTATTATCACCAAGTGTTGCATGCTCACCTTAGGATCATCACCAAGAGGGTGCACTTACCTTGGTATTGTCACTAGGAGGGAGAACTTCACATGCATGAGGCTAGGAGAGCACTACACATATGCATGCATGATATTTTCTCCACTCCACTTGTATGATCCAATTAATTGATGATTGCATGGCCTGTTGCAAATATTTGTAGGCACCAACCTACTAGAGACACCAATTCCCACTCGTACAAATCATGGAAGGAACCAACCTACTCTTATAGATCTTCATAGACATCAATATACCAGAGACACCAATCCCGACCACTAAGTACCAATTTAGCAAGAGACACCAATCTCTTTGTTTGAGTGGCACCAACCTACTCTTACATATATTCGTAGACATTAATATACTGGAGAAACCAATCCCCACTACTAAGCACCAACTTAGCAAGAGACATGATGCAGACCCCCCTTCTCTCCTAAGGACTGTGCGACCTCCCTATCTAGGATCAATCAAGAAACTGAGTTTGATTGATTTTTTGGCCCTCAGGAACCTCAAATCCACTTAACATGCCCTCTTTCCCTTAAAGCGCATGTTATATGGAACCCAGAGATTTCTCCTTAACGCTTTTAAGCTTCAACGTATTTAGGCACTAGCTCTCTTGGTTAAGCCCCTCCCTTTATGTGACCAAGGGTGTGACCAATCACCTAATGAAAAGGTGCATCATGACTTCACGTATCAGGCCTTTACAGGTGAGTCACTCTAACTCTCCCGATTTCCGAAATCCCGATAGGAGTCTAGCGCATGCTAGCCCCTTTATTCCCGTTCACTGATGTGACCCTTCACTATGACCGTGGGCCAATATTTCGAGCACGTCGTGATTTCTCTCTTCATGAGTTTTCACTTTGCGAATCGTCTCCCTGGACAATCAATGGCCCAGATCTCTCCTCCATCCGACGAATCAAATCAAATCATGATTTCATGATTCGCGAGTTCTCAGAACTCTTACCTCTGATTTCCCAAGTCCCAAACTCCCAACAATACTAGATCTACAGTTCAACTCCCTCCTTCGATCAACGACTTTGATTAAATTGTGATTTTGCATCTCGAGAATTCTTATAGCTCTGCCTTTGACTTCTTTAAGTCACGATTCCACAAAATGCTGATCTCTCGCCACATGTCCTCCTTGACGATGGACGATCTTGATGATTTCAAAACAATCAATGGTTGTGATCTTTTCACGAGTTCACACTTCGTGAATCCTCACAACTCTGCTCTTTGACCCTTCCACTCTGTGAGTCAGTGAAATGATGATCTCTCACCATGTTTCCTCCTTGATGATGGACAACTTTGATGATTTTGGGGTTTCGTAAGTTCGATTCTCTGGTACACTTTCAAAACTTTAAGGTTACTGCACTTTACCTTGATCGGATGGCTACGATCCTTTTGCGCGTAGATCAGATGCTAAGATCCTTTCTTTAGATCTCAGATCAAACGACTGAGATCTTTGCTTTGCGCTTAGATCATACAATTGAGATATTTTCCTTTGCACTCACTCCTTGTTGTCTGGACGTTGATCGAACGATCCAAATCTTTTCCCTTGAGCTTACTCTTTCTTTTAACTTAGAAGATTTTTTGAAAGATTTAAAGGCTTCAACCTTTATCCTTCTCGTGAGTCTGCTTCTTGGATCTTGTTCGCACTTCTTGGAAAGTGATACCCATCCTGAGCTTGATTTCCTCAAAGATTTTGATCTCCCAAGAACTTCTTTCTTTTTCGGGAAATTCGTCAAACTCAGATCCAAAGATTCTTGAAAATAATTCTTTCTCTTCCTCTTGGCGTTCCTCTGTTCTTGTCCTTTGACTTCTTTATGGATTCGCTTCAAATCTTCGTCAAATTCTAGACCTGTGCACTCTTTTCAATAGATCTTTACACAGATTTGAGTTATTGCGACGACTGTGCACTTCTTGCAGTAGTCACTTTGCACTCCTTGCAAAGGAAATCTTACGCTATCTCTCCTGAGATTTACGAGTTGAAATAGAACCTGTCAACACACTCCTTGTAGACTGTGTGAACACCTTGCACTGGCTCACCAAGAAAAGAGATTTTAAAGTTTATACAAGGATTTCAAAGCTACATGCACTCATAGCAAGATTCATTCATTCTTGAAAATATTAATGACAACAACAGGGAAATTGTAAACAATATTCACACCATACATTGGATAAATTTTCCTCTGTTATCTTCATTCAAAATCAAGAAAATGGTTACAGCTAAAATCCAAGCAACAACTATTGTTCATAGATTCCTACTTGCTCATAATTCTCGTAACCCCTCTTTTGGGCGTACAAAATCTCTCTTTATAAAAAAGAAACAAACTAACTGCTATCTAAGTGCAGTTACATTGAGATTAGGGTTAAATTCCCAAGTCATGCGTGCTCATTTTGTCTCCATGTGCGTGATATTTCCTCTTTTGTTTTCTATCAGTTTCAAAAGATTGCAGTACCGACCAACGTTCGATATTTCGAATTGGTCCTTAGGTGCTAAGTTGTCCTACCACGTGTACTTGCTAATGATGCTCCTACATCATACTCCCCTTGGACAAAAATTCATGGACTCCTGTCCATGAGATCCTATACTGACTTTCCATGCTTTCGGATACTAGATTCACTCTCCCAACTGACATATTCTATTGAGTGTCCCTTCCACTTGACCAAATATTCAAAATAGGTCTTCCTCTTGGTCTTCTTACCAATCCTCTGATCACCGATCTTTTCCATTTGTGGTTTTTCTGCTATAGGCATTTGTTTCTCCCACTGAATCTTCTCTTGATCTGTTGATCCCTCTGTGTCATAATTCCTGTAAGGATACAGGTCTGAGACGTTGAATATGGGCGATATTCCCACATCATCTGGTAGCTCAATCTCAAAGGCGTTTGCATCAAACTTCCTCAAGATCTTACATGGTACTATCTTTTTCATCTTTAGCTTGTTATATGTCCCTCTAGTGAACCTTTCCTTCCTAATATGTGCCAGAACCTGATCTCCTACTTCAAATTGAAGTTCTCTACGATGTTGATCATCTTTACACTTGTACTCTTGGCTAGAACTCCGCAATTGCCCCCTGATCTGGCTATGGAGCTTCTGCATTTCTACAGCAAAATCTTCTACTCCAACGCTTATGATCTCACTCTGTTCCAACTCTCTCAACTCAGATACTCCCCTAGGTTGCATTCCATACAATATTTGGAACGATCTCTTCCCAGTGCTCCTGTTTGGTGAGTTGTTGTATGCAAATTCTGCTTGTAGTAGAATTCGATCCCACCGATTATGGTGCTCGGTGACCAGGCTCCTCAACAAGTTCCCCAAACTTTTGCTTACCACCTTAGTTTTCCCATCTGTCTGAGGGTGATAAGCTGAGCTGAAGGACAAAACTATCCCTAACTTCTTCCACAGTGTTCTCCAAAAATGACCAACAAATTTTTTATCTCTGTCCGAGACAATGCTTTTGGGTAGGCTGTGAAGTCTTGCAACTTCCTTAAAGAACATATTCACAACATGTGTTGCATCACTGGTCTTCTGGCATGGGATAAAGTGTGCCATATTTGAAAATATATCCACCACCACAAATATGGAATCACATCCTCTTTGCGTTCTTGGCAGTACCAACACAAAATCCATGCTTATTGCATCCCAAGGCCGGTATGGGAAATGGTTGATACAATCCAATGTTCTATCTTTTACCTTTTGCATGTTGGTAGATTCTACATCTGTTCATGAATTTTATCACATCTGTTCTCATACCTGGCCAATAGTATGAACTGCTCAACTATGCAAATGTCTTATCATGGCCGAAATGTCCAACCAATCCTCCACTATGTTTTTACTTCAAAATGTTATCCCTCATTGAGAATTTTGGTATGAAAAATTGATTACCCTTGAACAACAATCCTTCTGTTGGTCACTATAATTGCTTAATTAATTTCAAACAACCAAGTGAAACATAAATTATCAACCCAGGGAAGTCTTTTATTTCAAAGATAGCCACGCACTGTATATGCTCAATTCCAAAAGCATTTAGTGTTGTAGTAAAGAAATCATTCTATCTATGATTGCTGAAGTGAAC
>ML841880.1:51023-63468 GCA_009831015.1 Picea engelmannii
TAAGATAGTTAAAAGGTAACCCTTTGAGGAAGATACATGAAAGTATAAATAAGAGGCAAGGCTATCTCATTTTAATCACACTTGAGAATATTGAATATATACATGTGACTGAGGTAACCAAAGGATATCTAGGCCGAATTTCAAAGGGAAGGTGAAGTAAAGAAGGCCGAAATTCAAGGGAGAATAAATTCTTTTGATGATGTTTTCTAAGGTATGTTATTTATAGGCCATCTCACCATTTTCGCAATAATGTTTTTTCTAGAATGATTCAGACTGTGAAATTGGGAATCCATTCAGGAAACATATCCAATTAGATGTGATACAAATTTCATCTTGTGGGTCGTTGTATTTTTGGAATTACACGCCATGGAAAATAGGGTTTGTGGCTAGTCCTGAAACTAGTCTAAAACATGTGTTTTGGATAAAAACGTCATAAATTATTCATAACAGATCCAAATTCAGTAAGACCAAATGTATTGGCTAGAGTATATTCTGTAGTATTCTGTGTACAATTTTTAGATCCATAGAACAAATATTTTGTGCGGGTAACGCTCTACAAGTTCTCTCTCTAGAATAAGATAGAATTCAATAAGGTATTCCATTTTTTCTATAACTCCTTTTTTGAGAGGTTCTAAGTAGTGAAGTCTAGAAGAATTGCATAAAAGACATTGAAGAACATTTTGTACCATTTTTAGATCTTTATTCATTACAGGTACATAGTTATGATTATTTCAAGTTAGGGTTGTTGACTAATCCAAAATTAGTCATGTGAGACTAAAGTAAAGTTTGATGAAAATGCTAGTCTCTTGTTGTTAAAGTTAAGGAAGGTTTGCATGTATATGATATTATACACCAAGTCTATTACAGAGTTACAAATCAGATTTGGATGATGAAATTGATGAGAGATTTTGGTTCAGGTACATGTTGGGTACATGGTTGAGACAAGTAGTTGATGAGTTGGTACATACATGAGGTGTATATTTGATGATGTTGGTACATCTTGATGAGTAGTTGATACATGATTTGTACATAATTGTTGCATGGTGGCACGCACTTGTTAGTAGTATTGTTGACACATCTTTTATGGATGATGTAGCATACTTGTATTGGTATATTATTGGAAGCACATATTGATATTGGTGATGATTATGAGTTGTTGTGTTTTGCTTGGTTGATGCACATCTTTGAGAGTTGTCTTGGTGATTGATCTTGGTGAGTAGATATGATTTGATTGATAATATTTATGAGATAGGTTGTTGTGATAGGTTATTTGGATAGGTTGTTGTGACATGTTATTTGTTTAGGTTTGGTGCATGGTTGATGCACTTGTTCATGGTACATGTTTAGGTATAGGTCGATTCATGGTTCATGCACTTTTTTATGGTACAGTTTGGTGCATGGTTGATGCACTTGTTTATGGTACATGTTGATTACATGTTGTTTTGTATAAGTTGGTGCATGGTTGATGCACTTGTTTATGGTATAGGTTGAGATACATGTTGATGCATGGTTCAGGTTGTTTGGTGTAGGTTGATTGGTACAGGTTTACAGTAGTATATCTCACAATGATAGTGTGACAGTGGTTCCATCATTCTACTTCTACATCAGGGCGGTTGTAGCCAGAGAACATAGGGGGTCGTAGCCTCATTCTAGTTGTAGCTAGAGAATTGGAGAGTTGGAGATTCCCTTAGGTTTTAGACTGAAAAATTAGGGGGTTGGAGCCTCCTTCCAGTTGCAACTGGAAAACAAAGGAATTTGGTGCTTCCAATGAATGTAATTCTTAAATACATATAATAAAAAACGTTCTGTGGTTTTCTCTTGCTTTGGGTTTCCACATAAAAAGGCAGGTGTACTATGTATGTATATGATTACTCTTTTGTTCATTGCTTATTTACTCTGCAACTATTGGATGATAATTCTACATTGATATAACACTTTCATATTGTGGTTAAAAGGGATTGAATTTATCTATTACTAATTCACCCCCCCCCTCTTAGTAATCCAACAATTGGTATTAGAGTTGGTTCCTTTAGGAGAGAATTTAACCACTGGAAGGAGATTATGGATTATTCTGAAAATAGAGTACCATTGTTTAATGGTCAGAATGGTTTAAAGTATGATATGTCGAGCATAAGGACGAAAGTATTTTTATAGGAACATGGGCATTGTATTTGGCTATCAATCGTTATAGGATATGATAGTTCAAAAAGGGCAAAGACTACAATCAAGAAGGAATTGAAGAAGAATAAAAAAATAGCAATGGATTTCATCTGGGAAGGATTACCTAATCCGGTAAGAGAAAAAGTTGGTAAATTGTTTTTAGCCAAAGAACTTTGGGATAAGTTACATGACATATATTCTTCACCCATCAAAGATTCAGAAAATGCCGAAGAATATGCAGGTACAAATCAAGAAGAAATATGTTCACCATGTCAAACAGATTCAGAAGATGAAGAGTAGAAAATCAATAGAGGTATGTTTTTTTTATTTCATTGTGAAAAACGTGGACATCTTGACATAGAATTCCATGAAGGAAATGAGACAGAAAAACAAATTGAAAAAGAAAATAATTATGAGGTAGAATTGATTAGTGCTTTAGATGAACTAAGAGAAGAAAACAAGTCACTCAAGAAATAATTGATGAGACAAAAGGAAAGTGTTCACATTTTTGAAGAAGCACAATAGGTCATTGAGAACTTAAGAACTCAGCTAGAAGAAGCCAGAAAGATCAAAGAAAATCTTGAATATAAAAAGTAGTGTTTGGAATCCAACATAGCAACACAGAAGGAAGAAGCAGAAATGAGAGAGAAGATATTGACAGATCATCTTAAGGAAAGAAATAACAATATAAACCATCTTGAGTCAGAGTTTGTTCAAGAAGAGAAAGTACTTGAAGAAGAAATAATCACTTTAGAAATTCAGCTTGAAGAAGAGAAGAGAACATAAGAAGTCATGAAGTCTCAGATATTAAAGAAAGAGGAATAGGTTGAGAAGCTTAAGAAGAATTTGTCACATTGAGAAGTAAAATCATCAAGCTAAAAAATAATGTTGAAGAGACAGAAACATCCACATCAGTTACAAATAATGAAGAGAAGAACTCTAGGTTGCTAGAAAAGATGAATGAAGAAAATAGAAAGAGTTATGCAGAAGTACTCAAAGGAAGGAATCATGGTCAACCAGAATCTAAGAAAAATATTGAAGATACATCTTCAAGAAGACCATTTGTGTTCAAGCCACAAATAAGCTTCAATCATGATCATGATCAATCAAGGAAGAAATTCAGAAGGACTACACCACAAAGAAGATCATTCACTCCTAGGTATGCAAATTTATTTTATGGTCATTGTTGTTATTGTACTAATTTTGGACATAAGGTTGCAAATTGTAGGGATTATAGAAGAAATGTTCAAGAAAGAAGTGCCTATGTGGCCACACGTAACATTGAGTGTTACAAATGTCATAACTATGGACACATAGCCAGTGATTGTAGAAGCATGATCGGTACTTCCATGAAAGATAACAATGATATCATATATAAGAAAGTATGGATAAGAAAATAGAAAGAATGGGTGAACAAAGACTAGGTACCAGAGATCACAAGATTGGCAATAAAACGAGATGAAGAAAAATATATAGAGAAAAAGAAATATGTCATATACATAAAGGTTTGGAAAATAACTGAAAGAAAGGAAGGACATGGAAATAAGGAACTGGTTCAAGAAATTGTACTTTTAGGCATTGTAGTGAAATATGAATCTATAGACAGAAAGAAATAAGTCAGATCTCAGAGAGATAATGAATATACTAATGAAGATGATGATGAATCTACCAATGAAGATGATGAATACACATTATGAATCTAGATTAGAGACTCCAATACACATTATGAATACACATTATGAATACACATTATGAATACACATTATGAATACACATTATGAATACCAATGAAGATGATGAATCTAGATTAGAGACTCCTAGGTAATATGAATATTATACAGAGGGAGTCTATGTGATAGCTGCGACATACCAAAGAACCATCCTTCGAGCAACTTGCAAAGTTTGAGAAGACAGATTCATAGCAGTCAGTTAGCAGAAGTACATTTTGATAGATTAATAAATACTTCATGATAGTATAGTGATAAATGGGTCAACATTATGGACAATTGCACAAGTAGAGTCTTGGACAGTATGGACAGAGATGGATTCGTAAAAACACTTAGCAGGTTTGGATAGATATATGACATTGGATGAGAGCATGGATTCATAGATTGGTTAAGAGAGTGGTTCAGAGACAAAGGAACATTATCATAATGGATGATATTTACACAAGAAATGACTCGAGCAATGCTAATGGATTCCAAATCGACAGATATTTTTTGGACACATGGAGTGCATACAATAGTTCACATTCAAAACAGAGTAATGCTCATAGAAAAAAATGACTAAAATCCCTACAAACTATGGAAATGAAGTGCAGACAACAACATCTACATCAAGGTAACTCAAGGTAGTATTTTATTAATTGAAATTTATGTTGATGATATTGTTTTGGAAGTACTAATGATAGGTTAAGCCATGAATTTTCAAAGGATATGCATAATGAATTTGAAATTTCATTACTTGGAGAAATATCCTTCTTTTTGGGTCTTGTGATATGTCAAAGAAACCAAGGAATTTTTATTTCTCAAACTAAGTATATCAGAGAAATGCTAAAGAGGTTCAAAATGAAATATTTCAAACTAGTTACCACTCCTATGAAAACCAGTTTCAAGTTGAGAAAAGATGATGATTCAACGTCTACAGACTAGAGGCAATACAGGTCAATGAATGGTAGCTTACTATATGTGACAACATCCAGACCAAATGTAATGCAGGCAGTTGGACAAGTGGCATGATTTCGAGCAGCACCAAAGGAATCAATTGTATTAGAAGTAAAGAGGATTTTCAGATATCTCAAAGGAACATAAGAGTTTGTATTATGGTATCCAAAAGGAAAGGATATATCACTTATTGCCTACATAGATGCAAATTGGGCAGGTTGCATTCATGACCGACAAAGCACCAGTGGAGCAACATTCTACTTGGGTGAGTGTTTAGTACCAAAGCTAAGCAAGAAACAATCATCAGTATCATTATCTACAACCGAGGTAGAGTATATTGCAACAACATGATGTTGTACACATGTTCTATGGATGAAACAAACTTTGATAGATATAGAGGTCGAGTATGATGATCACATTCCAATATGTTGTGATAATATAAGCACCATCAATATCTCAAAGAACTCGGTGATGCACTCCAAGACGAAGCACAATCCAATCAAGTATCACTTTCTACGGGAATAGGTTATAGAGAAGAACATCAAAGTTGAATAAGTGGGCACAAAAGAACAAGTGGAATACATTTTTACAAAACCAATTCCACAGGAAACCTTTGAGTATCCACGCTAGAGGCTCGAAATAATTTCTACTCCAAAATGAATGCTTTTGAATGCTTATCTTATATGTCTTAGATTTACATGAGGAATAACCATAAAGAGGAAATTTTAGGTTGGAAGATCAGTTTCAGGAAGATTTTAGTCTGGGGGAGTATCCCTAAGGACAGTTTAGTTAGGGGGAGCAACCTCGGGTGGAAATATACATTTTCCATTGATGACAAAGGGGGAGAGATATATCATATGCAAAGGTAAATGCAAACGTAAAGGTAAAGGTGGAGCATGAGTGGCATGACTTCAGTATTGCATCAGAGCGATGCCTTTAATGCCAAAGGGATATATTGTTGATTAATTGGGTTGTTTGTCATTGATGTCAACCCTTGAAGAAAGTCGGGTAGTGAATTTGGATAGCACAATGGTTTGGGTAATGGACCCAAGTTTGTTTGATGGATAATGGTATGATTTTTGATATATTTGCAGGTAATATTATTCCATATGGATAGTACATGTCATTCCATTTCTGGTGGTATGTGGAACGTCACATAACTCCTCACGGTTAGAGAGTTATGTCCATGTGAAGTTGGAGAAAGGTTTGGGTAATGGACCCAAGTTTTTTTGATGGATAATGGTATGAGTTTTGATATATTTGAAGGTAAGAATATTCTATATGGATAGTACATGTCATTCCATTTTCACTRGTATGTGGAACGTCACATAACTCCTCATGGTTAGAGAGTTATGGCCATGTGAAGTTGGAGAACCCTCATGAGTCATCTAGAAGCCCCAAAAGGTCAAGGTAGTCAAAGTGGTTTAAGAGATTTTAGAAGGTAAATAATAAAGTGAAGTGATAAGTGTACTATAAGTCAAAGTGAATACAAAATAAATTATTTAAATAATAAAGTTAATGGAGAAATTACTAAGTTGTCAAGTGGTGAGAAGTGGGTTAACCCTAAAATAAGGAGAGTGGGTTAACATGGTTAAAAGGTAACCCCTTGAGGAAGCTACATGAATGTATAAATAAGAGGCAAGGCTCTCTCATTTTAATCACACTTGAGAATATTTGATCCGGATTATTTTCAGCATGAAATGAGAGCGGAGATATAATAAAGCAATGTACATAGATATCTCGGATATCCGATAATATAACAAAAATGTATCATAGATGAAACTATAAAAACAGAGATACAGTAATACACAATTTTCTATTAATGAGCGAAAATGTACAAAGACTGTAAAAATACAGAGTGAAAGACTTGCTAGAATGGTGGCAACTTATCTCTAAGAAGAGATGTGTCTGCTACTCTCATTTGCAAGAAGATGATTTTAAAATGAGGCTCCAAAGGTATTTTTATCATAAAGAAAATCCAAAAACCTAACCCTGGAACATGAAAAACCAAAAGTTTTGTGAACCTCGTTTTGGGTAGTTTGGTGTATCAACTTCTTGGGGACGTAACTTTGGCATACGATCTCCATTTGGGGCACAAGATAGCTCGTTGGAAAGGTATCATCGAGGAGATTCATTTTGGGGTCTCAATCAAAGACTTCAGCCATCATTGGGAATATCGATCCCAAAAAACCTTCATTTAGGCCCTGAAAATGGCCTCGGAAGTTAAAAACTGCTAAAAATAGTAAATCACCAAAACTATTAGAAAATTGTTTTGAGCTAGTTGGAAAAGGTAGGTGGCCACCGATATCCACCTGGATCAATATTGAATATCTACAGGTGACTTAAGTAACTGAAGGATATCTAAGCCAAATTTCAGAGGGAAGGTGAAGTAAAGAGGGCCGAAATTCAAGGGAGGATATCTAAGATGAGGTTAATTAATTGGGTTGGTTGTCATTGAGGTCAAACCTTGAAGAAAGTATGGTAGCGAATTTTGGTAGCACAATGGTTTGGGTAATGGACCCAAATTTGTTTGATGGATAATGGTATGAGTTTTGATATATTTGCAGCTAACACTATTCTAGATGGATATTACTTGTCATGACATTTTTGATGGTATGTGGAATGTCACATAACTCCTCGTGGTTAGAGAGTTATGGCCATGTGAAGTTGGAGAAAGGTTTGGGTAATGGAGCCAAGTTTGTTTGATGGATAATGGTATGAGTTTTGATATATTTGCAGGTAAGAATATTCTAGATGGATAGTACATGTCATGCCATTTCTAGTGGTATGTGAAACATCACATAACTCCTCACGGTTAGAGAGTTATGTCCATGTGAAGTTTGAGAACCCTCACGAGTCATCTAGAAGCCCCAAAAGGTCAAAGTAGTCAAAGTGGTTTAAGAGATTTTAGAAGGTAAATAATAAAGTGAAATGATGAGTGTACTATAAGTCAAAGTGAATACAAAATAAATTATTTAAATAATAAATTTAATGGAGAAATTACTAAGTTGACAAATGGTTAGAAGTGGGTTAACCCTAAAATAAGGAAAGTGGGTTAAGATGGTTAAAAGGTAACCCCTTGAGGAAGCTACAAGAATGTATAAATAAGGGGCAAGGCTCTCTCATTTTAATCACACTTGAGAATATTGAATATCTACAGGTGACTGAGGTAGCCAAAGGATATCTAAGCCAAATTTTAGAGGGAAGGTGAAGTAAAGAAGGTTGGAATTCAATGGAGGATAAATTCTTTTAATGATGCTTTCTAAGGTATGTTGTTTACAGGTCATCTCACCATTTTCACAATAAAAAAAATTCTAGAATGATTCAGATCGTGAAATTGAGAATCCATTGAGGAAACATATCCAAGTAGCTGTGAACAAATTTCATCTTGTGGGTTCTTGTATTTTCGGGGTTACACGCCATGGAAAATAGGGTTTGTGGCTAGTCCTCAAACTAGTCTAAAACAAGTTTTTTGGGTAAAAACGTCATAACTTATTCATAACAGATCTAAATTCAGCAAGATCAAATGTATTGGTTAGAGTATAGTCTATAGTATTCCGTGTACAATTTTTAGATCCATACAACAAATATTCTGTGCGGGGCACGCTCTATAAAATAAGCCAGAATTCAACAAGGTATGCCAATTTTGCTATAACCCCTTTTCTGAGAGGTTCCAAGTAGTGAAGTCTGGAGGAATTGCATAAAAGACATTGAAGAACATTGTGTACCATTTTTAGATCTTTATTCATTACAGGTACATAGTTTTGATTATTTCAAGTTAGGGTTGCTGAGTAATCCAAAATTAGTCATGTGAGACTAAAGTAAAGTTTGATGAAAATGCTAGTCTCTTGTTGTTAAAGTTAAGGAAGGTTTGCAGGTATGTGATCTTATAAACCAGGTCTATTACAGAGTTACAAATCAGGTTTGGATGATTAAATATATGAGGGATTTTGGTTGAGGTACATGTTGGGTACATGGTTGAGACAAGTAGTTGATGAGTTGGCACATACAAGAGGTGTATATTTGATGATGTTCATACATCTTGATGAGTCATAGTCGATGGGTAGTTGAGACATGATTGGTACATACTTGGTACATGGTTGCAGGAACTCGCTAGTAGTATTATTGACACATGGTTTATGGATGATGTAGCATACTTGTATTGGTATATTATTAGGAGCACATATTCATCTTGGTAATGATTATGAGTTGTTGTGTTATTCTTGGTTGATGCACATCTTTGAGAGTTTTCTTGGTGATTGATCTTGGAGAGTAGATCTGATTTGGTTGATAAGATTGATGAGACATGTTGTTGTGATAGGTTTTTTGGAAAGGTTGTTGTGACATGTTATTTGTACAGGTTTGGTGCATGGTTGATGCAATTTTCCATGGTACATGTTGAGGTACAGTTTGGTGCATAGTTGATGCACTTGTTTATGGTACAAGTTGATTACAGGTTGTTTGGTAGAGGTTGGTGCATGGTTGATGCATTTGTTTATGGTAGAGGTTGAGGTACATGCTGATGCATGGTTGATGCACTTGTTTATGGTAGAGGTTGAGGTACATGTTGATGCATGGTTCAAGTTATTGGTACAAGTTGTTTGGTGCAGGTTAATTGGTTGAGGTTTACAACAGTATATATCACCGTGATAGTCTGACAATGGTTCCATCATTCTACTTATACGTCATGGCGGTTGGATGGGGAAAGTACAGGTGGTTGTAGCCACCTTCCAGTTGTAGTTGGAGAACATAGGGGGTAGCCTCCTTTTGGTTGTAGCCAGAGAATTGGGGAGTTGGAGCTTCCCTCAGGTTCTAGTTTGAGAAATTAGGGGTTTGGATCCTCCATCCACTTGCAGCTGGAAAACAAAGGAAGTTGGTGCTTCTAATGAATTTAATTCTTAAATACATATAAGAAAAAGCATTATTTGCTTTTCTCCTGCTTTGGGTTTCCACGTAAAAACACTGGTATACTTTGCATGTGTATGATTGCTCATTTGTTCATTGTGTATTTACTCTGCAACTATTGGATGATAATGCTACATTGATATAACACTTGCATATTGTGGTTAAAAATGATTGAATTTCTCTATTACTGATTCACCCCCCCTCTCAGTAATCCAACAACAGTTTATTGCATACAACAATTTGTTGGTTACACCTTATGTGGATCATTCACATAAAAAGCTTAATTATTTGCTTGATGTCACACACAATGAATTTAACTGAATACTATTGAACACATTGAACTGAATATTACTGAATTGAGTTTAATGGCATTGAACTGAATATTATTGAACATGAACACAACCTGGATATGAAAGAGATAGTTTCCCTTCTACGAATAGCTATGAACACTTGACAAGTCGAGATTGTTGTGTTCAAATGTTGTCAAATCAAATTTAATTTGATATTTTCTTTATATAGTTGTTTTTATATTTCTAATTTACAGAGCCATAGCCTTCATATGAGTCACCACCTATGGTTAAAGCATCACCAATAATTTCAAAATCCACGGATGAGGGACACTCGATCGTGACGTGGGATGATGTCGAGTACCTTGCCAACTAGTATTCCATATTCATATGAACCAGTAGAGGTGACGGTTATTTTATGGAAGAAACATTAGGGAAGTAAGTTATTTATAGTCGATTGTATTTTTCCAGTTGCATTACCTAACTTTTTTATGTACATTTCAATGGATTTTCATGAAAACCCTAGCCAACTAGAAAGAAATGACGAGTGATTCAAATTATTGCGATCTCTCTTACACAACTTTCCTGTAATCCAGCGAAGAGGGGTGAGAACCCTAAAGCCAAGGGTTATTATGGAAAATTCATGAGAGACCAAGGTGGGCACAAAGACATGACTTGGGGTTTTCAAGCTAGTTTTCCCTTAATTTGGATAGATTATTCCAGGAAGCACGACATTTTCATCAACCTTGTTAAAGGGTGCTCTTAGATACCATCGATGTCTGAGTGCACATTTACATCAACCTTATTAACGGGTGTGCTCATATACCATCAGTATTTGGTCGCTTTCATAGTAATGGATTAATTAACCAATATATATTATTCCGGGAAGTAAGAGAGCTTGCTAGATGGTGAAAGAACAAGGAAGGAGATAATGCATGACCATTTGAGAATTTGATATTGTTTTCCTGCAAGAAATGAAGAAGGGAAAATGAGGTAAGTAAATTCTATAAAAAAAAATTGTTACAGGCAAGAAAAAAAATAAATTATGTGCAAGTGCAAGTAGTGTTAAATTTATGTTCTCTAGATAAGAATTTGCAAAACAACTCCAAGGTAGCGAGGAAGCTCTATGGAATAAGGGATTGACACCTCTCTCTCTTCTTGGACCTATAGTATTTTGGAAGTGTCACTTTCTTGTTCATATAGTTTAAATTGAGCTTCTCTTCTACGAAAGAATGATTCATAGGTTCTTAAGTTTCTCTTAAGTTGATAAGCCTTACTGAACCTTACATGAATGAGGGTCTCATAAAAAATATACAAATATACTGTATTCCTAGCTGTTAAAATTACTCTAAAATTGAGTGCTAGTTTAAATTTGATTTTACTCACCTTCACCTTCTATTTTAGAGAAGTCATAGTACACAATGAAATAACGTCTTCTTAGCTACAGTGATAATGCAATAGCTTCTTCTTGGTAAGATTCATTCCTTCAACTAGAATGCAAATCTTTTGGTGACATTGATTTCTTCAACTAGAATGTGAAGCTCTCTCATCGACATATTGCAGTGTAGGTGGACTGAAGGATGTGTATGGGAATAATACAAGTCTTTAGGTGAGAAAAATGGGAAGGGCGAAGAAAACTACATATTGTAGGTGGACTGAAGGTTGTGTAATGCGAAGCTCTCTCATATTGTAGGTGGACTCTCATATTGCAGGTGGACTAAGTAATGTGAAGCTCTGTTGTCGATATATTGTAGGTAGACTGAAGGTTGTGTATGGGCATAATACAAGTCTCATAATACAATTCTTCATGTGAGAAGAGAAATGGGGAGGAGGAAGAAAACTACAAAGAGAAACTTGGAGGGGGAGGGGGAAGTTATAGTGCTGACAACAACATGCAAGTGACCAAGTGGGAAGGCATTTGGAATCTCCGAGAGCTCCCAGAGACACAGGGTTATGGTATCAATTATGCATCGGGAAAACATTAAACATTTAATGTTTGGAAATGTTTGGAATTAATGCTAACTTAAAAGTTAGCATTAATTCACCTTGTGTCAACACATCTTATTTATTAAGTTTCAAGCGTCTCATTTCCTAAAGTTTGAAGCCACTCGCTTCATATGAGGCCAAATAGGCCTCAAACTTAAAAGTTAGGACAAAAATATAAATGTGAGATAAAAAATTGTATGAAAGTCTTAAAACTTTGGTTAAAATTGTTGATATGTGTGAAAATACTAATGGATGCATGAAAAACCGATTACTATAAGTCCCTAGCTCGAAGGGGAGGGACTGATAAAATACTAATATTCATTTACATCTCATTGAAGATGTTTCTTATGACAATAACAAAAATGTACTCATATAGATAATTGTTAGTGAAATATCCATAAAATTTATCATTAAATTCAAAATGATAAAAACTATCATTTTTTT
>ML841881.1:0-11966 GCA_009831015.1 Picea engelmannii
AACCAAAGTGAAGATAGCAAAGTATATTCAATGTCAACCTATGCATATGATCAAGGAGTTATGCAATAAAATAAGAGTGATTTTATGGGAAAGGGACATGTCATTGTATTATATTAAATGAAAGTAGAAGATACAACTAGATCGTCTTGATGTCGCAAGCTTCCTTTTAGTGGTCCTTGGTTCCAACACACACACTTTCTCTACACTTGCATGAAGAAGATCCAGTACAGATTGATAGACAAACAGAGTCTTCAAGCTTCAATTCAAACAGGGTTTCTCACACAATTCTTTCATCAATTCTCTATTCAACCTTGCTTAACCTTTTCCTTTAGAAACCCTTCAATATATAGGAGAAGGAGAGATGGTTAAAGGGATGACAATGATCCCACTAAATCTAAGAATTCAGTAGGATGCCAACCATGTGAATGCCAACTCATTTTCTAGAAGATCCCCTTCAAGAACCTTCGTAACTTCTTCATCCTTTTAAGCTTTGAAGCAGGTTCGCACCCTACCTATAGAGCAGACTGCGAACATCTCACACTCCAAGTATAGGTTTTCCTGCGAGAATCAGGGCTTCTCGCACCCTACTACACCTGTGGCCTGCGAACGCATCTTAAAAATATGTTTTATGGAAGAAGACAACACTCACTTTTCTCAGGAAAAAGTTCCTTATGAGAGACTGAACACATCACTGCAGAGACATCACCAGAGTAACCAAAATAATGTGTAACAGAATGCCCCCCAAAGTATGAGGCTGGAACTCGTGACAGCCAAAATACTTTGTAAAATGCGTGTGTGTCAGAAACAAGGAGTGCACCTAATCAGAAACCTGCAAACAATCAAGCATTTGCAAAATATAATACCAATTCTAAGGTAGGCATTCCCATGCTCAAACTACAAATGCGTGAAATCACAAAAGTAAGTCATGGCCACCAATTATACACCGTCGATCCATGTCATCAAAATACTACATAGCCACCAAGAATACACTGTGGACCTATGTGCTAGAAGACTCAGATGAAGACATAGCCACGTGACATACAAAGTGGATCTATGTGTCAACACAAATCATAAATACTCCTTCACAACCCGGACCAAAAATATGAGGCCCAGGGTCTTCAATCTCTTTGTCTAAAAATACGAATCTAGCCATGTGATTACATGTGTCGAAGTCGAACATGGTAGAAACCACTTGATTACCAGTCATTGATAAAAACCATTAACAAGTGCGAGGGAAATCACCATTTATGTCAATGACTCCCAAGGTACCTAAGTATAATCCGAACGAATGTGAATTAATGAGTTGAAGTCGAACACTCGGCGGAATCTCTCAATCAGGGACCAATGATGTGAATCCACTGTCGAAAGCGAAGAGACCTACCATTGAGGCATGCAGGCTCTAAGGTACTAAATAATTTCTAAGTCTTATTCCTGGATAATAAGTTAAAGTCAACGAAAAAAGAGTCATCACAGGGGGCCTTGATGTATCCCCCATCAATGACATGAAATAAGTAACAGATTTTAGAGTAAGTCAAAGTATGAATATGATTTGAAATGGACACAGGGAAGGCCGACATGGTAAGAATTGACAACTATAGATGGTCGACTCAATGGAGGACTTCTCTTGAACATATGAATGACATGACAATGGTCTTGGCAGCATTGACTCAAAGATGACCCAAGATACGACCTTGTAGCAAGTTAGACGAGAGACAAATGAATTTTCCAACCCGGATGCAAATGACAAACAGGGGGTGTCATGTTCAAGAGTGGTGCTTACTACCACTAATACAAATACCGAAACATATCCCTTTCCCAAAATTTCCCCCACCATTTCTGGCGAGTACCTCTTTATTTTTACACAAGCTTGAGGAGGATAGCATATGCTTGTTGATGTAAGCTCATCCTTCGGGCGAGTCCCTTGGAGTATGTTTAACGAACCCTAAAAAGGAGTGGTTTGGTCCTGTAAGGGCCTTTCGATGTTTGTTTAACGAATCCAAAGATAGAAAACTCGTGCATTTTTTATGTTTTGAGAGTCTGAAAAACACTTAAAGAGAACTCTCTCAGTTCCTTTTTCGTAAATTAGTTCAATGAGACCGAAAAAGTGATAAATTATCACCCATCGAATGTTTTCTTCAAATACTTTTACAAGCGTGAAAAGAACAAGATCGCTCGACAATCTTTTTGTTTTATGGAGCATGAAAAGAGCTTAAAGGATACTCCCTGGTTTTCGTCATTTTTGTGTTACCATAATGAGTACGAAAAGACGACAAAAGTATACTCGGTTGCATTCTCATGTATTTTCGAGCGCGAAAATGAACGAAGACTGAGCTTGAGGTTTTCCTTACAAAACCCTAAAAAGGTACTCGTACATGTGATGAATATAAAAAAGAGAAAAAATGCATGTATATCGTCGTTTGGACTTCTAGGTCAGCTATCTGCAAAAAAACATACTCATAAAACCATTAGGGTATAAAAATAATATAAAAATCAATGAAAAATAGTAAAAAGGTGAATAAATATGGGTAAAAAGGGTTTTATACCATTTCATTGTTACTTTGCCAAAAACTTGTCCAACACACCTCCTTTTTCTTAAATTTCATTGGTCGATCGCGGGAGCTACAAGTGATCATTCAGCAAACGGTTTCGGCCAACGAGGTAATCTCCTGATTTTTCAACTTTTCCATGGTTTACTTTTGATTTTTATTGGCAATTTTTAGGGTCGGTAGGTGCGCTCAAGCATTCTTGCAGGTGGGCCATTCGGGACCTGTGAGAATCTAAGATTTTCACAGGTGGGCTTCAGTGCACCTGCGAGAACCTCGTACTGTGCAAAAGCTTCACCTACAAGGGCCGAAAAGTAGATTTTTATGTGTGGTTTTGCTCAATAAAAATTTGTTCAAGAGGTTAAAATGAGTTGTTGACTTCCTTCTCATGGCTCCATTGCAGGTATTGATCATCACGATGTTGGAATGGAGGGTAAGGGAACACGAGGAGGATGATGCCTTTGTCAAAAATGATCCGCGTACAGTTGCTTCTCTCTGGGAATGTGGGGTCTTAAAAATTTCCAGGATTCCGGGCATGAGATCCAAACTTAGGTTGTTAGAGTACCTGGTCCACATGTGGGATGTGGACCAACATGTATTTCATGTAGGGGTCCATACGCTTTCACTAGATATCGAGGATATCTACTTTCTGACAGGGTTGTCACAACGTGGATCCCATGTGACTTTGACCAGAGGTAGGGGTGGTGGACTTCCTATGAGTGAGTATGTTAGCCGACATTGTGTTCCTGAGGCAGAGAGAAGCAAGGGTAAGGTTTCCATTTGGGGGGTCCAATATTTGACCCTACGGACTATCTTGTTTACCATTGCATGCATGGTTGGGATCGCGACTCCGTACATGGCTCTCCAGAGCTATTTACAATACGTAATAGAGTGCACAGAGCCTCGGGTTTTTAATAGGTCAGACGCAGTTCTTCGTGGCATGAAAAGGCAATTGACCAAGTGTAGAAGAGGCGACCTAAAGCAGTTCGAGTACAGGTCGATTTTGGTGTCTTTCTTCCTTGAGAGGGTCCCACTGTTGTGTCTATAAGTAGATTGGGGTTTACTAGCTCCAAAGGATCCGAGGATGATGAGGTGGTGTAACCTCATGGCCTGACACGTAGCAGGCCCTATCATCAAATATAACGATTCATTTTTTGACTGATTGAGGCCCCAGATGCTGATGGTTGATGACTATGCCTATTTCGTCTTGGATTTCCAAGGAGATCCGGAGTTGGTCATGCCTGAGGATTCTCAGTGGGGTGACTTAGGTAAGAAGTACACATTTTGTTTTTTAATGTTTTGTGAATTTTATCATGTAAAATGTTTTTATATTTTCGATCCAAGGACTAATCAAAAATTTATTTTGACAACACAGATGTGGGGTCGTATCGACCGCTAGGGACATCTCTCATTCATAGGTGAGGAGAAGTGGCTCCAGTGGCAAGATGGGATGTTGAGGACTACGAGGCAATTGAACAGAACTTAGAGGGACTGACTGCAGATGTCCTGGACATCACTATTGGAGAGATCCTGAGATGTTACCAGCGCCATACTGTGGGTGTGTCTGAGTCTCTCAGTCGACTGCTCTGTAGGGTAGCCTGAGCAGTTGTATGTGAGCGTCATCCGTGATGTTATTTTGTGGAAGCTATGGGCTTCATATTTTGAGATTTTGGTCTTTGGACATAAACTTTTTGTTAAAAATTTTGATCGTTATATACATATATACGGCTTCTACCAGCTTATTTCGTGTTGTATAATACATGTGATGTGTGATTAGTTTATAAATGTCCCAAATGTTTGTCTAACGCATGATTAACTAAAGCATCAGTCAATGTATTTAGACATCTAGGAATGTGTTGAGATTCGATATAATCAAAAGAATGTTCCAAGAGGCGAATTCGTAAATATACTCGTAATAAAGTAGGACTTATGATAGCATAGACATTACTTAACTGTAGCACTACTAGATATGAATCGAGTCGTATAACCAGGTGGTGGATACCAAGCGAAATAGAATCAATCAACAATTCGATGACAGTGCTATATTCTGTGATATTATTGGTCGCACGACAGAGGAAAACACCTCATAGACTGATGAGTTCATTTGTAGGTGCATAAATTTCCCATGCAACAGAAGCTAAGTTTTGAGTAGTATGACTAACGCCATCGGTGAAGCGAATGTGGGGCAGCGAAGATTCCGACATATGGAAACTAAGTTCAACACAAGGTAAGCGGTCGAGGGCAGAAACCAAATAACGAAAAAACACACTAAAGTAACACACAAAAAGTATGATACAATAAAATACAAGCACTCATGCACAGATGATCTAAGAATAGTACTTCTTTAAGTAAATCCCATTTCTGGGTTCACTCAAAGGGGTACCATCATAGTCCACTAACTTGTAGGCTCCTTTTTCCAACACCCATCTGACGATATAAGGGCCCCGCCACATAGCCTCAAATTTTATGGCTCCTAGAAAATCTCAATCTTGTTCATAAAGGAGAACCAGATAACCTTCAGAGAAAATGCATGGCTTGACATGCTTGTCGTATTGGGATTTGATGCATTTCTTATGGGTTTCTATAACTAGGGTGGCATTACGACAGGTTTCGTCTAGTTGCATAAGATACAACAGACGTTCTTCTTCAGCAGAAGTGTTCGAGAGAAGTTCAACGGCTAGCTTTAGAGACAGTATCTCACATTCAATTGGAAATATGGCTTCAATACCATAGACTAACTGGAAAGGTGTAAACTCGGTAGCAGACTTGACGGATGTCCGGTAAGCCCACAATGTTGAAAACAACATCGTGTGCCAACTCGTTTTGTGAATCCCCATCATTAGTCGAAGCATGGTGATGAGGACTTTGTTTATTGCTTCAACCTGGTCGTTGGTCTATGGGTAATAGGGTGTTAATTTTTCATGGCGAAGACCCAACTTTTCGGTGAGTTTTGACATCATGAAGTTTCTAAAGTGGCTACCATGATTAGTAGCGATAGCTTGAGGAACATGAAACCGAGAAATGATGTGATTGAACATGAATAGTGATGTATTCTTTCCCGTATTATCGAATGTCGGCATCGCCTTACCCCATTTCATAAAATAATCTATGGCTACAATAATGTATCCATGCCCCTCGGCCGAGTGAGGGTGACATGTCATGAAATCGATACCCCATTTCGCAAAAGGTCCAACGGAGACTACAGGGTGTAGAGGAGAAGGGTGTGATCGTATCTTGTTGTTGTATGTTTGGCAAGCATGGCATTTTTGGATAGCGATAATACAATCTTTGAATAAAGAGGGCCAAAAATATCCAGCTCGTAGGATATTTTGGGCAGTAGCATACCTAGACATGTGACCACCACATGCTCTCGAATGGAAGTTATTCAAGGATTTCTTGGTTTCATCAAAGGTGAGACATCGTCGAAAGATGGAGTCAACCCCACGACATTAAAGAGTGTCACCAAGGATAATATACTGACAGGCTTGGTAACGTATTCGACGGCGGTTAGTGCTAGACAAATCGGTCCGGAAAGTCTAAGTTTGGAGATATATAATGATATCCCCATACCAAAGGTCATCAGAATGGATCAGGAAGAGGGATTCATCAAGTAATGAATCCTCTACTACATTTTCTGTCTCAGAACAGGGAAGGTCACAAATCAATTCGGCAAACACCAAGTATTTCTTGGACTTAGCGTGTTAGAACTCTAAGTCAAACTCCTGGAGTATTACGATCCATTTGGAGTATTTTCCCCCTAGAAATTTGCGTGTAAGAATTACTACATAGGGTTGCAGTTGGAAATCACAGTAGTATTGCGTAAAAGGATAGAGTGTCGGAAACGTTGGACAGCATGGACGGTTGCCAAGGCCAGTTTTTCAACATGTAAATACTTGGTTTCGGTAGTCGTGAGACTCTGACTCAAATAATAGATGACATGTTCATCATGAGAATTATCCTCCTGGATGATAACCATTGCAATGGTAGAGTCTGAGGCTGCGAGATAAAGGAAATAATCGTGACTATAATTGGGTGGGAAAAGTAGTGGGGTACGGGTTAAAGTCAGTTTCAAAGCTTCGAAATCTTTGTAAGCAGTGGTGTCCCATACAAACTCAGAACCTCTCTTAAGAAGTCAAGTAAATCCAAGGTTTAACTCAGCGTAGTTTGGGATGAAACGTCGTAGAAAGTTTGCCTTCCCTTGCAAAATCTATAGTTGGCGGAGTGAGGAGGGAGGAGGGAGATTAATAATCACCTTGACCTTCAAAGGATCGACCCTGATCCCTTGACGTGAAACAATAAATCCTAGAATTCGACCAAATTCTACACAAAAAACACATTTGTGTGGGTTTAAGTGTATACAGTAAAACCGACAACGAAGGAAAATGGCTCGGAGGTGTGTTGGATGATCAACACGGCGCATGGAATGAGTCGGAAAGTCAACGAGGCATGTTTGCACAATGTGATTTATATCATGAAAGGCATAAGACATAGCACGTTGAAAAGTTGTGCCGGCATTCTTTAAACCGAAGGGTAATTTCTGGTAGGCGAAAGTGCCCCAAGGACAAATAAAAGCGGTCTTGTGTTGATCTATGAGTACGATATTGATTTGATTATATCCAGAGAAACCGTCCATTAGGGAGAAGATTTCACTTCCGGCACAGTCATCGATGATCTAGCCAACAAAGGGGGTAGCAAAGTTGTCTTTAGGACAATCTTTATTAATGTCCCTATAATCAACGCACATGCGGATGGCACCTTGTTTCTTGTTAACCGGAATAAGATTGGAAACCTAGACAGTTATAGCCATAGGATAAATAAAGCTAGATTTAAGAAGTTTCTCAACTTCGAGCTTAATGGCGGCTGCTTTACCCGAGTGGACTGGACGAAGTCGTTTCCGGACAGGTTTAGCACCCGGGTATGTCTTAATCTTGTGTACAACAATGTCGGGGTCAATACATGGCATTTCTTCATAGCTCCATGTGAAGACGTCACAAAATTCTTGAAAAAGAGACTTGTAGGTGACAAATTTGTCATGGGAACACGAAGCTCCGATATGCAAATTTTCGACAACTCTAGGTTTAATGGATATGTTGAGGGGGATCATGGGTGAGATATTACTTAAGTTCCCTTCATAAAACATATCATGTGTAGACTCAGGAATGGTAGAAATGATGACAACGGTCAACGGAGTCGAGATCCATTGGTAAATCTCAACGATGTGTTGTTCCAGGAAGAGAATGAAACGATGGTGTCCATCGTCCCAAGGGGTGTCTTCCATGGACATAATCATCTTGTCTGTAGGAAAAATGACATGGAATGGATCCGGAGATGAATCACCAAGAGAAGGGGTAGAAGGGTTTTCTAATTGAATGGCTTGATAAGCTAATTCAATCGAACTCAAAGGCATTTGGTCACCATAGCGAAGATGATCACTGGGATTGGGTACTATCCACGGGTCATAAAACGTAGGGGTTTCTCGAATAGAGGTGGAAATCATGTTGATCGAGGCAAAAAATGGATGTGGAACATCGGGTGGCAGAATGGGGAAAGCACCCATCAAAGAGGAATCTTTAAGAAGACCCACACCGACATTCTCATATCCAGGGGGGTGTTTTTGCAATGAATGGTACATTGTTGGTGCGTTCATCAGAGTTAAAGAAGGCCAATTAGTCCACCATAACTACTTTTCCTTGATGTGGGAAATGTACAACACGGAAAAGAGTGGACACAACTGCGCACATGGAATCGATCTAGCTATGGCCAAGTAAAATATTATAATCGAGAGGAGCGTCAAATAGCTTGACTTCTACGTTGACCGTTTTGCCTTCTAACATAATAGGCAAAGAAGGGAGGACACCGTAAGGTTTAAATCCAAATCCATTAAAGGATTTGAGTGTGTTGTGTGATTCGGTTAAGGGAGGAGAGACGATGGCTCTCCAATGGGCAATAGACATGACACACGTCAAGGCACCCTCGTAAATAACCATTCTACAAATTTTCTTATCGGAGACAATAACTTGTATTTGAAATGCGAGTTGAGGGGGTAACCTTGGAATGTGATCTTCCAAGTCAAAAATTATTAAATTGGTATCCGTAGGGTCGATTACACCAATAGCTTTCAACAGTGCCTTTTGTTGTGTAGGACAACTCTGAAGGACTTTGAGGGTTGACATCGTGGACGGTGCTTGGGCCAGGTCTTCTACGATGCTATAGTTATGGGCAGCATGTGCATGAGGATTGAAAGCAGACTTTCAGACAACACCCTTTGGGGGAGGGCAAAGAACTATATCTAGGCTCGGTCGTTTGAGATGAAGAGGACCATTGGTAGGTGGAGTCGTGGGAGATGGTTGGACCAACGAAGGAGGTATTTCATCAACCTTCTCTTTGAAGGAAGAGTAATCTTTGGCTCGAGTGGTAAGTGTGATGTCATTCTTATTTGAATCACTGGTGCACATTAATACATAGGATGTAGTGGAGGGGGAAGGTTGGTCATGAATGACCAATTGTGCCTGTTGTTGAGAAGGAAAGGGTTGTGACAACACGACCAAGGTAGGAGGTTTCGGGGTCCGTTGAAGGAACTTAGTAACCTCGGCTCGTCTTGGACAATATTTAGTGTAGTGATCATCACCATAGATAAGACAAGGGTGTCGAGGTTTGCGCTTATCCTTATCGTCAACAGGTTGTCTTTTGGTCTTCTTAGATTGCGAATTATTTTTGTCCTCCTTGTTCTTTCCCTTCCCTTTTTTGGATTTATTCTTTCCGGCAGGGGTAGATTGAACAGAGTTCACCTCAGAAGTCTTATCGACAGGAGGGGTAGGAGATGGAGCATTTTGAACATTAGAATCAACGGATTTGGGGTTGGTGCTAGAGGCTTGTGCAGAGTGGGTTTGGGCATGGAAAGTGCCAATCACACCATCAGCCACATGAGAAGTAGCAGGGGTAGTTGAAGTAGCAGTAATAGAAGGACGAGGTGTGTCAGGGAGTAAATCGTAAAGAGTACTCATTTGTGAGTAAACGAGGTCAAGGTATTGAGCACGACTAATCACCTATTCTTCTGTGACAACTCCACCCATAGCGATGTCACGAGAGATGTCATTCACAAATGATTTCATGAACCACTCTACCAGTAACTAATCAGGAAGTTCGAGTTTGATGAGACGTCATCTCTATCGCCACTCGTGAATGTGATCAGAGATATGAGTGTCTTTGGTTTGTTTGAAAGAACTCAAAATTTCGGTTCTTGTTTCATAACGGATCGGTAACTGGTAGTGGGTGAGGAAATCCATGGCGAGGGTGTTAAATTCGGTGAAGAAGCCTCATGGTAATTCTATATACCACTTCGCGGTGGAACCCGTGAGAGTTCGCTGAAAAAGACGTAAACGAATAGAGTCATCCATCAAGGAGTTCGATGAACACCAAAGGTGGAAATTCATTACATGATTGTTCAGGTCCTCTCCTGGTTTACCATTGAATTTAGGAATGTCGAATGGTAGTTTGGTCGGTATCACGGGCCATTGAGGAGAGTGATGGATAGGATCATTTAAAATTCTCGACAGATCAGGGAGGTCTAGGGTGGATAAGAAGGGTAACTATCTATTCACATGGGGGTACTGGTGACTTTGGGGAGGGAGTCCCGTAGGTAGACCAGTAGGACCATAAGCAGTTGGCATATAATGTGAAGATCCGGGTAGATTCAGTTGTTGGTGTGGAGGCAGATAATTTATAGGGTTGTATTGGTGAGGGATGTTCCCTTGAACAGGGGCGTGGGGTTGAGCATTCTAGCCCAAAATAGGATTGGACTGACCTAGATATGGTTGGCCTGTACTAGGGGGTATGAAGGATCTAGATTTAGGCTGTTGCCCCCCAGTCGAGTGAGGATTTTTTTGGATAAGATGGTTCTAATACTGGGCCAAGGATGGAGGTATGTTTTTTCCATAGGGTGGGGTAGGTAGGGGTTGCCCTCCAATCGGGGGCTGCGTCCCAATCGGGATTTTTCCCGCAAAAGGGAATTGGGTTTGGCCTCCTTGGTGAAATTTTCCACCAACAGGAATATGGTAATTAAGTGTGAGAGATGGGATGGTGACACTAGGTTCGATGCCTCCGATAGGGCATGGAAGAGGCCCTCTGGAAGGGGGTCGAGGAAGTGTCGGAATAAAACTAGGAACGAGATGGTTTTTAGAAGGAGTGGAGAAGCCAGGAGTCCCGGATGGATTTTGTGTAGGAGTGGGAATAGAAGCATTCAATGCACGATATCCGGGGAGAAGTGTTGGGGTGAATATAGGTGAAAGTGGCATGCTAATGGGAGCTTGGCTAGTCACTATAATCTCAGTGTTATGACTCATAGTATCTAGGACCATTGTGTAATGGACCGTTTGTAGGGGAATAGTCAAGACGTGGTCGGTTGGCGGGGCGTCTGAACCAGGAAAATAATAGGCAGTAGTAAAAGGTATTGCGTATGGATCGGATGTTTCGAGTGGCTCAGGTGTGATAGTGATGTCAATGCCTGATCCTAAGCCAAAGAGATCCCGTCTAAAAATGTCAGTAGTCCAAAAAGGATCTTGACCCTCAGGTTCTTTGAAAGGTCCGGTCAGTAATCCAAAAGACTCAACAACAATTTCTCCAGAAGAATTCACTCGAACAATACGTCTCATAGAGTCGGGAGGAAGTCGGAAGTCCTCTCTAGAATTGGTAATTCGGAATCGTTCTAAAGAGTTAGTTCTTTCCACTTGTGGAGTGGAAATGTCTTGGACTTCACTCTGTTGAGGAGAGCCCTCTGGTGGGTTGGTAGGCAAGGGTTGAGAACCTTCCAGATCTTCTGGTGGTATTCCTTGCATTCTACGTGAGCGGTGTGGAGGGTCAATTGTGATCGAGCTAAAAACTTATGAAAGAAATTCTATGGCCAACTTATGTAAACAAACAGCATGTGCTAGTAAAATCTAGGAATCAAAAACCAAGTAAACAAGACCTTCCAATTCCAAAGTCACTAGTTGGTGATGAAATGCAATGTCGCGACATCGAGACAAGAAGGGGTTGGGCGAGGGTGGAAACGTTACGTTGATAACCTGCTTAACGGAATTACACCCTGGTGCAAGCTCCCACACATAATTGTGGGTATACCCTCCAAGGAGTCCAAGTGAGTCTGGCCAACGTCGATTCTAGGTATCGTGGGGACTTTTCCCTCCATAGTCACCTTGTGTAAGACCCTAAGAAGATAGGCTACTAAGGTTACCACAAACAACAAAGATGCTTGGGGAAACAGTCGATAGTCTGATCCACATGCAAGGGCAGGGTATCTATCCCGAAATCAACTTGAGAGGCTTCCACTCATCATTGTGGGTATACCTTCAAGCGACCCTCATAATACATGCAATCTATACACTGAGATCAACAAAGCAGGGTGAGTAACTTTGTCAATCTCAATGC
>ML841881.1:24133-40242 GCA_009831015.1 Picea engelmannii
GGGCAAGAGTACAATTCGTTCTGGCCAAGGGTTCACGATTAAGATTCAAAGCATTGCTATCAAACTGGATTAACTACAGCTTCCAAAAAGTAATCATAAGAATCACACACTATAACAACAAGCATAAACTGATAAATAACACACTGTAACATCAAGAATAAACTGATAAATAACACACACAGAAAGACGCGACACCTGATCAGAAGAGCGGGCCCATCTCTATGATCAGGGCTGCATTAGTCACAGTGAAGATGAAGACAGCAAAATAGATAGTATTTTATAAATCTGAAAAGGGTTATTACAATCTCAATGGGGACATCCCCCGTTACAGGAATAAACTGTCTTTTATACATGGAGAGGGAGAACAACCTCTTTCCCCAAAACATGGTAATTGTATCCCTAAAAATATACATTAGTTGGACCAGCACCAGTACCAGATAGACAAGATCAGCGAGATGCCCAAGATGGTTCAGAGATCTGCGACTCCAGCTATGCGGCCTCCTTTTGGCTTGGTCGTTGTTGTCCTCAAAGCAGTTGAACAATGGATCTGTCGTGGGATACTGAAGCCTTGATTCCTGTTCTCCAGAAGCTGCGGTCAAACATTCGTTTTAGTGCTATGAATAGGCAAAACTCCACGACTTTATTTCATTAATAAAATATTCCAATAGACAAGGCAGTGGTATTTACCTTACAGATTTAGCATAGTAAACATAGGTAAATTAGTGCAAAAATGTCAAAAAGGTAATGGAAATGAAGCAGAAAGATAGTTCGATTTGGTGCCCAACATCTCCCCCCAACTAGCCTTCTACATGCCCTCATGTAGTTCACCGCCTCCGCAGGTCTAGATTTCGTTGACTGTTGGCTTCCTAAAAATGGGCGAGATCATATTCTTCGGCCATCTCTGTCCCTGGAACTTCAAATCCCTCCGAAAGGAGGAATTCTTCCCACCAATATTCCGGGATGATATACGTTGGAGTGTAATCCTCTACTGGCAACCAAATAGTGGGAAACTGAAACCGAAGTCCCATCCATCAAACCCCGCAAGTTCGGATACATGCCACATATCTGGGAACTCTGGGGAGAACTTGTGCAAAATTTGGTGCCCCAAAAGGTTCCCTGTTCTGGATAGTTGTAGGTGTCATCATCCACCTTTTCTGACAGCAATCAAGGGCCTCTTCATGAAATGTGACTATTTGTTTAACACAAAGATCAAGGCACCAATTTTGTGTTCTCAGCATTCTATCCCCATTCCCCTCAATTCCCAAAAAGGTGTTGTGTTTGGTGAACATGGTGACTGACCTCTAAGGTTCTCCTCTTACCATAAACGGCTTTGTAACCTGATTAGATTCAAATGTGTTAAAATCCTTCTACCAGTTGATCTATTTGAAAGTGTAAGAGGTGAGGGCCCTTAAATGAATGTCTCCCACATATGGGACTGGATTGAATTCTCTGTCCAGGCGCAGCAGATACCCATGCAGGTAAAATTCACACATTAAATGCTAAGTTGGTACGTCGTGGTGCCTCATTATTCGGAGGAAGTGTACACCATTTTCTATTTTATAACAAATCTCGTTTTTTATTTTGTCCATGTAGAATAAAAGAAAACATTCATGTAAGAATAAAGAATAACAAGAAGCAGGGGGGCGACATGCCATCACCTCTTGCGCCAAATTAAACATCTGCTCCTTATCAGTTTTCAGCTCTACTACTTGCTTTTATAGTTGTTCCATCTTGAGTTGTTGCTTCCATGCCTTAATCTCATGATGTCTATACACTCCACATATTCAAAAATAGTCATGGAGGCTCGTTCCTGAGCTCTTCTAACTTCGTTTTGATACTGAGTCGCAGTAAATTTTCAAGTCTGCACTTTTGCCATTAAGGCATGCTCATGGTCTTCAAACAATTGCTCGACCATGTCTATTTGAGTAGCAGCAGAGGTTATGGCTATCTGGTCCATCTGAGTCTCTGTTTCCACTCCTGTGGCCTTGGAATTTTTAGCTTCCTGCTTGTATTTCTTCATCTGCTTCTGCATTTTGTGTACCTGTTTCCTTAGTTTCCTAACTTCCATCTTAAGCCACATTGTCTCTTTAGACTGTGGCTGATGTTTTTTATTTTATTGGGAGTTTTACGACCTTCTCACCTGGCTCTTTCATTGGCTCATTCGTCGGGACTGCTTCTCTTGGTCCCTCCTCTTTGCCAGTGGCTATTTCCTCTTGTTCCTTGCTCACCGTGACCGGTGGTGCCCTTGTGAGATGCTTTCCTGCTAATGTATTTGTTGGTTGAGTAGCATCCACTCCACATGGTTGTGTCTTTTATGATAAAATTGGAGGAATGGCGAGATCTTCTTCTGTGCACCGAAGGGAATGAGTTTGCCTTGCTCCTCTTGGAATAAAGGAGAAAAAGGATAACTAGCATGGATCTTCAATGTTTGGTCCCGAGGTCGACGTTGGTTCTTGTGGGTCAGCGCCAACCTCACGTCCTAGTTCTCCCAGTACTTCCTCCATGCGTTCCATGGCTTCTATGGTCAGGGTGGTCATGACCTCTTCTTCATTCGGGTTATCCTCCTCCATCGACTCCATGGTGACAGGAGGTTCTTGTGGGGTATCCTCAGTCGCAATATCGACCAATTCACTCGCTTCTGTAGTTATCATGCTATCAATTTGCTCTGCTAGTTCCACAGGCAAGGTTGGTTCTTGTGGGACAGCCTCGGTTGTGGTACTAGTGAGCCTTTCTGTGTCAACTTCTCATCTTCCATTGGTTCCATGGTTTCGGCTTGCTCTTGGGGAGCAGCCTCTTCTTCAAATTCCTTGACTTCCATTTCCATCTCTTTCAGTTCCTCCTGGTCAACATAATCATATTCTCCTGCATTTTCCTCCTCCATGGCTTATGGTTCATCTTCTCTAGCATTTTCTCCCTCCGTAGCTTCTGGTTCATCTTCCTTGGCAGCCACAACGGTCGCTACTTCTTCCTCTGTGGAATCCCGAAAAATTTCCCACAGGGTCGGGATTTGTCTGATGGTATTCATTACTAACAGCTGAACCAGCCCATGGTGGGTGATGATCGCCAATACCTTTCGCAACTCCTGAGCCGAATGTGCCATTAGGTGAAGGATTATCAATAAGAAATAAGGCACATTCAGTGAGAAAGCCTCTGCTTGGGGAAATCGCAGGTGAGTTATTATTCGGAGATGGTATTTGAATATGGTGGATTATCTCCCTTCGCAAGTCATATATCTCATGACGAACTCTGCTACTTCTCCCCATGGATGTGGCAGTGAGTTTCGGTCGTATCCTCGACCCTTCTGCACAATGCTTTCTCCTGCCTGTAAAAAGGCTTCGGGAAACTCCGGAAGGACAGACCTTCTTAAAAACCATCGTTTTCCATTTTGAGGGAGTCCACTGACTTCTGTGATGGCTTCCTCTATCATAGGTATTTCAATTCCGCAGACCCAAGAGCTTCCTTCTCTCAAGTTGAGTGCAAATTATGTTGCAATTTCTCCGTTCGACCATTTTAACCTGTCAAAGTAAACATTCTAGCCCGCGTTCTCAAAGACCTGCCATACCTCATGATTTTTCCAAACTCTCATTGTATCCTCAGGCTCATGTCGCACAGATCATCCACCCATTTTTGTAGAGGCGGAGTCATCACGACGAATGCAGTTAGTTGGTAGGGGAAAATGAAAAGGTTCCAAACCATTGGCAACTGAAATAACGTCATGTTGTTTTTGGGAACAGTGGATGAAATATTGTTGGTATGTTTGAAAATGATGATATATTGTGGTGGTACTACCAGAGTTTTAATGCAGCGTGTTGGGGAGGTGACTGACTATGGCTCTACGTGTACGAATACGCATTCCAACATATCACGTTTATGATTACGAGGTATCGAAATTATTGGATTCTGTTTGGTGAGGATTGTGTGTCATGAATGCTTTTCATGGTACGCCATCATTTATTATGACGGTCCCCCCCCCCAACTTAATTACAGCCATCCACGGCATGTTTTGATGTCTTTTTGGAATATTTTAATTAAATCCATAAAAGTCAACAGAGATGTACCTAGGGACCTACCTTACGATGGAGTAATGGCAAAATGTCTGAGGGAGTAATGGCAACAGGGTGTAACAACGGCAAGGAGTAATAGCAATGATGGAGTAACGGTCATTACGGGGTAACGACACCGGTGGAGTAACAGCAGTTGCGGACTAATGGCACCGGCGGAGTAACAGCACCGACGAAGAATCAACAGTTGCAGAGTAACGACACCGGGGAAGTAACGGCAGTTGCAGAGTAACAGCACCGACGGAGTAATGGAAGTTGCGGAGTAACATCACCGACAGAGTAAGGGCAATTGCGGAGTAATCAACACACACCAGTGGAGTAACAACAACATTTTTGTAGTAGCACTGGTGGAGTAACGGCGTCGAGTATTATATTTCTCCTGGTCATGTTCCTTTGTTATTCCTACAAAATACAAACAAGTAAATTATTATTATTATTATTATTATTATTTTAAGACAGAGTGAGAGTGTCCTTTATTCCAACAACCATTAAATCAGATGAATCAGAAAGGTGTTTGACAAAGGTATTTCTAGAGGCTTGACAGTGGTGTAGTTTTAGATGGTGTATGTTTACTAAGAACGAGGTATGATTCTCATCTATTGTAATTAATCTAACCGTTCCATTGTCAAACATTGTGTCCACGTAATATGGCCCCATCCAGTGAGTGAAAAGCTTTCCTTTGAAATCCTTAAATCGGGAGTCGTAAAGTAATGCCCAATCTCCCACGTGAAACACCTTAGTTTTGATAAATTTATCATGCCATTTCATTCTTTGTTGTTGAATAGCAGTGGTCTTCTGGACAGCTACTGACCGAATCTCGTCCAACTCATTCAGTTGTTCCAGTTGGTGTTTCTGTGTTTCTGATAGGTCTAAGCCTACTTCTAGAGCTGTTCTGAGTGTACTGATCTCAAATTCCACCGGAAACAAGAGGACTTTCCCATAGACTAATTTGAATGGAGAAAACCCAGTTGTGTTCCGCCATGTTGTTTTGTATGCCCATAAAGCTTCTGGAAGTTTATGTGCCCAGTCCCGGCGATGACTTGTTGCTGTCTTTGTCAAGATATTTTCCAATACCTTGTTTGTGCTTTCTACTTGCCCGTTCGCCTGGGGGTGATAGGGGGTTGTCACTCTATGTTTGACCCCATATTTCTACATCAGCTTTCCTATCATGTGAGATGTGAACTGTGATCCTCCATCCAAGAAAATTTCCCTTGGAGTACCATATCGGGCAAATATTTCTTCAAAAATAAAGTTTGCCACTACTTGCTCTGTTGCTTTCATGACCGCTCTGGCTTCCACCCATTTAGTTTCATAATCAGTGCAGACCAGGATGTAATCTTTCTGATCAGAAGGTGGGTTGAAGGGTCCAACAAAATCGATGGCCCATTTCTCAAATGGTTCAAGGAATATCTGGGGCTGTAGAGGCATTTCATCTGCTTTCCCAGGTTGTCCCATCCGTTGGCAGCTATCACACCTTCGGACATAATCCTAAGCATCATGAAACATGGAGGGCTAGTAATATCCCATTTGCAGCACTTTGTGACCTGTTCTTTTATCTTCAAAATGTCCTCCACAGGGTCCATCATGTGCAACCTTCAGTATCTCATCGATATCACCTTCTGCCACACAACGTTGAATCTGTTGGTCAACCCCTGTATGAAAGAGATATCCTACCATCCATGAATATTGGGTACTCTGGTGAATAATCTTCCTTTGCTCCTTATATGACAGATGACGAGGCACCTTCCCTGTAGCAAGATAATTAGCAATATTTTCATACCACGGAGTGTTAGTAGATACTACAAAAAGATGTTCATCTATAAAATTATCTTCAACTGGTATATTCTTACCATAATGTTCTATCCTAGATAAGAAATCTGCAACCACATTGTCCTTCCCTGATTTATCTACTATAGTAATATCAAATTCCTGTAGTAGCAAAAGCCATCTTGTGATACGACTAGGGGTAACAGGTTTATTCATTAAATACCTGATGGCTGCATGATCAGTATGCACAAAGGTAGGATACCCGGTAATGTAGTGCCAGAATTTATTGATGGCATAAATGACAGCAAGGAACTCTTTCTCAGTCACTGTGTAGTTTAATTTAGCAGGAGCCAAATTCTTACTAACATAGTAAACTGTGTATGGTACTTTGTCCTCTTGTTGTCCTAATACTGCACCAATCATTGTTTGGGAAGATTCTATATGAATATGGAAAGGTAATGCCCAATCCGAACCTCTAAGGATCAGAGCGCTACAGACCAATTCCCTAATTTTTGTAAAGGCTGAATCACAGTCCTCTGTCCACACGAAATCTAAATCTTTTGTTAGCAATTGAAAAAGTGGATGTGTTACTTTAGCAAAAAAATTTATAAAACACCTGTAATAACCAGCACAACCAATAAAGTTGCGTACCTGTGTGGGAATTTTGGGTGCCGGGAAATGTTGAATTACCTTTATCTTGTTGGGTCCATTTAGATTCCTTTAGCTGAGAGAAAATGTCCCAGAACAATTCCCTCTTTCATAATCATATGACATTTTGCCGTACTCAACGAGACACACGCTTGTATACACCTTTCGAGAACTTTTTCTAAATTTTTCAGTCCTTCAGGAAATGAATCCCCATATGGAGTAAAGTCATCCATGTAGATTTCAACACTGTCATTTATCAAATTAGAGAAGATTCCCAAAATTTCCCTCTGGAACGTTGCAGGAACATTGCACAAGCCAAAAGGAAGGACCCGGTATGCAAATGTTCCCCAGGGACATGTGAAAGTGGTATTGTCCTAATCTTTAGGAGCTATCTGTATCTGGTTATACCCACTAAACCCATCTAGAAAAGAAAAAAACTTTTTACCAACCAATGTGTCCAAAACTTGATCAATAAATGGCAAAGGAAAATGATCTTTCTGCGTTGCTTTATTTAATTCTCGATAATCCACGCATATCCTCCATTTGCCATTTTTCTTAGGGACCATTACTAATGGGGAGACTCATTGGCTATCTGAGATGGGGTAGATAAAACCTGCATCTAGTAATTTATGAAGTTCTTCCTTCACAACATTTTTCAATGCAGGGTTCATCCTTCTATGAGGTTGTCTCACAGGACGACAATCCTCCTTAATGTATATATGATGGGTACATGAATTAGCAGGAATCCCCTTCATATATGTATAATCCCAGGTGAAGGCTTCTTTGTGTTTCTGAAGGACATCCACGAGTTGCTTCTTCTGGGATTCTAACAGGGTTGGATTAATATTCAGAGTTTTTCCTGGTTCTAGTTCCACTGGGACACTTTCACTGGGTGCATCAACAGGTGGCTCCTCTGATCCTTCTGTTGTTTCAATTCTTTCCTGAGTCTCACAGCTTAGGATAGATTCTAGGAATTGTTTATTTGTTTCAGAAATGGAGCAAGGATCATCCATAAAAGAGGTGATTACATCATCTTCTGATTCTATTTTCACCTAAAGGGCTTGTCCAATAGTGAGGACTGGCCTCAATTCCTCGTTTTCTGTTTTGGCCTCTTTCCTAGATAAAATTTTCTTGCTTCGTGTTGGTTTTATGGATGGGTTTGATTCTACAGGTGGGTATAACACTAAGTTCTTAATGTTGTGCCCATTTGAAATAACCATGTGCCCTGATCGGCACCCAATGTAAGAATCTGTAGTAGCCAGCCATGGTCTACCCAAAATCAAAGGATGGTCGCCCACCAAAGATTGCATCTATAAGACAAGGAAATCTATGAGATAGTGCCATGAATCCACTGAAATTGTTACATCTTCCAACTTTCCTACAGGTTTGACTATGGATTGGTCTGCCAATTCCAATACTGTGGGTGTATGTTTCAAGTTACGAAGACCTAAAACATGCATGGTTTCAGTGGTGATAACATTGATGGCAGCACCCAGGTCTACCAGCACATTTGGAATCTGTACCCCATTAATTTATACTGTCATAATTGGGTTCCCCAGATCTCCATACTTTTCAAGCATTGACTTTCCTGTCATGAAATCAGATAATTTTCTCATAACATGAATGGTAAGGGGGTCTTTGGATTTCTTTGCAGGTTTCTTTGAACAGTATTCCCTAAGAGTCTTTGCATATATTGGTGCATCCTTCACAGCTTGTAACAAGGGAATTTTAACAAATAAGTTCTGCAATTCTCCTAGTAAATCAAATTCAACTTGAGGGCTTGATTTACTCAAAGTTAGTCTTTCTGGGTAAGGTGGTTCAGATTGATGTTGTTTTACAGGAGGTGCCTGGTTTCTATCAGTTTGTTTTGGCTCTTTATTAATTAGTTCTGATCCCTTATCTTCATTATCGAGTTGTTCAATGGTAACTGGAGGAGGTTGAACATTGACTGTCCGCCCTGATAGTAGATTCAATTCATACAACTCTGCAGTGGAAATGATATATGATGGTAGGTTAAGAATATCAGCTTGATGAGCTCCTTTGCTATTAGGATTCGGATCAAGTTGGATTGGGAACTGAGGACGGGCAGGTTGATTACCCGGAGGCACATTAGAGGGCAGTTGGAGTTTTTGTTGTGGCATTGGCTGAGGAAACTGCCTAGGAGAGGATCCTCACCAAGTTGGAGCCCATGGGGAGCTCAAACTGGCTTGAGGGTTCCACTGTTTCCAAGGTGAAAATTGGTGTTCTGGCCACATGGAAGGGTAGGACATGGACTGAGGATTCATATTAGAATTATTGAAATACTGAGATGGGTCTGAGTACATACCTTGATTTCCCATCGGTGGTTGAGGCTTCCATGGATTTCTAGACCCCATGAGGTACAGTTGTTCCATGTCTTTCCCCGTTCCTTGAAATACTGCTTTCGGGCCTGGCAGGGAGGGGCATGAGCTTGTTGCATGATTTAGCTCGCAGATTGCACATTCCTCTATGGATTTTAGTGGACATTCCCTCTCTGGATGCTTCTTTCTACATGTCGGGCGGAATATCGCCATAGTCCTGTCCAATTCCAGCTTCTTATGTTTTACTTGCAGCGTATCCATCTGTGCTGACAGGGTGCTGAGGATATCCATCCTCAGATTGTCTAGAAGGTTTCCGATTTTTTCTTTCGTAACACCTCTGCCAGACCCTTTTACTGAGCGAATTCCTTGTTTGTTTCTTGCAAGCCCCCTTGAGCACTGAATGCATAATTTGCAGATACCTTCGAAGATTTCCTTAGAGATGTCTCCCTTTCCCACAATGTTCAATAGTTCCATTGAATCCTCACAGAAAGATCGGAGGAGGATAATTTTTAGAATTTCCTTATCCAGGTTAGAGTGACCCAACCTCTGTAAGGTGTACTTGAATCGTTCCACACAATCTTCCAAACTCTCGTCTTCTTTTTGTGCGAACTTGAAAATTTCTTCCTTAATGTTCTGGGATTTACAGTAATCCTGGTATTTTTCCAGAAAAGTTGTCTGCATATCATCCCATGTGGAAATAGAGCTTCCTCCTAGGCCCATGAACCATCGCAGAGTCGTTCCTTTTAATGTAGAAGGAAAAAATTTTAACTTTTGGGCCTCCGTCGTATAGTCATACCCCCGACACACTATGTCAAACTCGAATAGAAATGTGTCGGGATCTTCTGAAACAAGCCCATGAAAGTTTGGTAAGGTTGCTAATGGAATAGGCTTTGTGGGTGCACCAGCTCCTAAATCTCTGATTGGAAACTCGATAGTGGAGGTTGTGGGAGCCATAAATATCTTCCAATAACCGTTGGGTATTTCACCAGGCTCTATAGGAGATGGTTGAGGCTTTCTTACCCCTTGGATCCAAGTCACTTTAGCAGCACTTCCCCGGTCCCTTGGTGATGAAAATACTCCTTCGATCCCTTCTCCTGCATCATGATGACTTGATCCCTCAGCTACAACCTCCTCTCTCTTTCTGGAGTGGTCTGACTCTGTCGAGGCTCTACTTGCGACCTCTTCCCCCTCTGTTACCATCATAATATTTCCCTGGTCAGGTATGCTACTAGATGTTTCTTCAACTACTGGAGGGACCTGCTATGTCGTGTCACCCAAGAATGTTGTAGACAGCATTGGTTGATCTATTGATTGTCCCCCAGACTTCACTCTTCGTGCATTTGGTCTCACGGCTACGTGGGAGGATGTCTCTGATTCATCCTTTGCTATAATCTGTTGGATGTAGGTCTTTCTTCCCAAATCTGGTCCTCCCTTCCTTGGGGCTTTCACTCTACCCCCGTTATTCAGTTCTTTGTTCATACAAGTGTTGGTATGATGGAGGGTCTTGGCATGAACCTACAATGCTTTAGTATTGAAGTAAGGTTTCAAAGGACCATTCCTTACCCAAGACGAAAGATCTTACAAAAAGAAAGGCAGCTAAAAACAAGAGTCTAAGGTTCAGGGCTCAGAGCAAAGCATCAATGGACTCTTCCCTCCCCTGGAAAAGAACCAGAAACAAACACACACCATGAAAAGACTTGATACTTTTCAAATTTGAAGTAGGGCGTCAAAAGACTCTTCCCTCCCCAGGGTAAAATCTAGGGTTTCAAAAAAAACAAGGGTTTGAAAGAAGTAAATCTAACCCAGGGTCTGGAGTAGGGCGTCAAAGGACTCCTCCCTCCCTAGGACAAGATATTGGCAAAAATGGAAAATCAAAAATAAAAACAAGCAGAAAGAACACCTATGCTCAGGACATGAAGCAGAGTGAGAAATCTCATTCTCTCCCCAGGAAGAGAGATTGACCCTCTGGTTGGTCCAGATCGTTGTCTTGCACCTTGTTAGCCTCCCTGGCAATGGCGCCAAAATGTTGGTGTCCAGGTATGAATGATTTATTCACCCTTTTCCTACATTAATTTATCAATCCGGGTGCGTATTGTTTCAAGGCAACGCACAAGGTATATGCAGGGGCAAGAGTACAATTTGTTCTGGCAAAGGTTTCACAATTAAGATTCAAAGAATTACTGTCAAACTGGATTAACTACAGCTTCCGAAAAGCAATCATAAGAATCACACACTGTAACAGCAAGCATAAAATGATAAATAACACACTGTAACAGCAAGCATAAACTGATAAATAACACATTGTAACAACAAGTATAAACTGATAAATAAAATGCACAGAAAGACACAACACCTGATCAAAAGAGTGGGCCTAGCTCTCTGATCAGGGCTGCGTTAGTCATAGCAAAGATGAAGACAGTAAAATAGATAGTATTTTATAAATCTGAAAAGGGTTATTACAATCTCAATGGGGACATCCCCCATTACAGGAATAAATTGTCTTTTATACATGGAGAGGGAGAACAACCTCTTTCCCCAAAACATGGTAACCGTATCCCCAAAAATATACATTAGTTGGACCAGCACCAGTACCAGATAGACAAGATCAGCGAGATTCCCAAGATGGTTCATAGATCTGTGACTCCAGTTGCGCGGACTCCTTTTGGCTTGGTTGTTGTTTTCCTCAAAGCAGTTGAACAATGGATCTGTCTCGGGATACTGAAGCCTTGATTCCTGTTCTCCATAAGCTGCGGTCAAACATTCGTTTTAGTGCTGCGAATAGGCAAAACTCTGCAACTTTATTTCATTAATAAAATATTCCAATAGACAAGGCAAGGGTATTTGCCTTACATATTTAGCATAGTAAACATAGGTAAATTAGTGCAAAAAGGTCAAAAAGGTAATGGAAATGAAGCAAAAAGATAGCCCGATTTGGTGCCCAACAGAGCGCAAAACCAAAATTGTGTTTAAGTATAGTTGGGAAGCTCCTCTAACACAGGAGTCAAACATGAGCTTGCATGAAGGAGAGTCAAGGAGATAACCCCTCCAAATCTTGACTAAGCATAGTGGAGAGATCATATTTTGGGGGCTTCATTTTTGCCTTTACCTTTGTGAGCAGTGGTTCTTTCAATGCTTCGGGTTTTGTTACCCTACCCATACGTTTGATCCCGAATGTCTACTATATCCCCCCAAACATTGACTACATGTTGGTATCCTTAGTTTATTTTCCTAGGTATCTCAAAGGTCATTGAGTGGGGTTTCTCGTGGTACCTGAGGCAGACATCATATCACACTTTTAAATATTGTTGGAGGGTGCCCCATGAAGCGAGGGTACTTGCACAGGATAAGGCTAGTAAGTGGAGGTCAAGGTAACTACTTCTCACTCCTTTGTTCATTGGTTCACAGGACTTAATCAACCCAGGCCTTCGTCCAAAAGGTCCTTACCTCACTTTGTTGATATTGTGATCTCATGACCTATTCCACATGAGTCGAGATATTGGCAAGGTTGTTTGTGACTATTGTTTCTTTTTGGGATTTTCTAGTGGTGTGCCCCATGGTCGTAGATTTCTTAGGAAGGTGTGTTAGTAGTCACCTTGAGTTGATAACTCAAAGTGGTTGATTAATGGCCTCGTCAGTCTAGGAGAATTCAAGGTCTTCCGCCCGATCCAGTGGAAGTCAATCCTATGTCGCCTCCCTTGAGGCGTTGACTTGATCAAAACGAATTTTTTTGACCAACTGGTCCCATTGAGATCATATAAATAGAACCCACAAAAAATAACACTTATGAGCTAGAGGTTATGAACATATCGGATTTCAAAGTCGAAGGTTTCGTTCATCCATTCAATCCTCCATTAATTGGATTTGACAGTCTAGTTGTTTCGCAAATTCCAACTCCCGGGTCGGACTTTGTTGATAGTCACCCTCTTTGGTGGGCTGTAATGGAAAGCACTTTTAGAAGTGTCTGGATCGGGGGTCCTTCAACCCCCACGTCGACAATCGTAACCTGAGGGATATTTCCTCCTAGTATCTCTAACCAAATGACTAACCTGGTTCAATCCACAATAGTTTTTTCACTCAGTAGCTCTGTGTCGTTGATAGTCAGGTCCACTCAACCTTTGAGTGTGACCTCGTCGCTGCCATTGGTATCTAATGATTTTTCATTTAGTATTTCATCGATAAGCATGAAAAATGTGTTGAATGGTTCTCAATCAATTTCCCAAGCTACTAACATTGGTACAGGGATTTCTTCAATTCCCTACAAATATTTTCCTTCAGGTGGAGTTTATATTCCTCCATCATTCCCCTCTCTTGGGAGCAGGTTGTTCTTGTCTTCCAACCCTAATCCCTTTGTGGGGTGGGGCAATCCTATGGGTGGTGGATTTCAATCCATGGCATGCCATATAATTCAACCCCATTCACATTATATGCTGGGTTCAGAAGTAATCCTTTTACCTCATCTATAATGTACATAGGGGGGAACCCATTCCAAGGACAATGGAATCCCATGCCAAGGTCATGCTCTTAACAAGGGATGTCATCATGTGGAAACCCCTTTCTCTGCCAGAATATCCCCATGCAAGGAGTGTCAACAGGGGGGAAACCCTACTTTTCCATTTAGGAGCCAGGTGGGTGGAGGTTTTCTTCCATTTAGCAAAGGCCAACAAGGTTTCACACAATTATTTGGCCCATATACAAGCTCTTGTTGGAAACCTAGTACAAGCACCAACCCAGGCTATTCTTTTTCAACCGGTTATCAACTTGGAACTTCCAAAACTCCTAGTTGGAATTCTCATTCCTAGACGAGGTTACCTTTTCTGGCAACATTAAAATTGCCAGACCTATCAAAGCTCATTAATGATTTGGTTTTTCATGATCCAAACTGGCAATCAATTCCCACCAAGTTGCCATTGGACATTCCTAAGTTTGAAGGCAAGCCTTTTGAATATCTCAGTGACTATGTAATGACATTTTTCATCCATGGTGTTCGTCAAATTCCTTAAAAAATGATTCAGTCGCAGCAAAAGTGGTACATCGAACTTGACGGTGGAGCATTTCACATGTTTCATTCTTTGTCTTTAGTTTTTCTAAACCACTTTCAGCTTCATGTCTGGTACAATGTTAGCACTGATCTCATGTCTATGTTGAAACAGGGCAAGGCACCTCATATCTCAGATCACATCCAGGAGTGGTGAAGACAAAGGAGGCTAATTAAAGCCAAACTTCCACTTGAATTCTTGTTGGAATGGTTCCTCAAGTCTTTATTTTCCATCATCTCTAAAGATGTATCCATGTCAAGAGTCTTTTCTAAGGAAGAAGTGATGTTCAAGACCCAGTAGTTAGATTTGATCTATTTGCAATCTAGGTTCCTTTACTAAATTATACCAGATGCACCACAACCCAATTTCAATCCCACAAAAATGAAATATGAACCTCATGTTGATGGCATCGTTGGGTCTGTTAAAAGCACTACCACGAATCTAGTCACAAACCAGATGCAACAGATGACTATTCATCCATCTGCGATCGATCAAGCCATTTCTTCGAATGTCTCCATTGTCTAGTCGTCGGATGTGCATGTTGTCAATCGACAACCCCAAAGGGTACCTAGCAACCTGGAGGGAAAGGATAAGAAAGGAGGTGGAGGTAATAAAAACCCAAAATATGATGCAAAAGTTGGAGGGGAAAAGAATGAGAAGAGGAAGGTGAAATTCCCATGCAAGATTTATGGGGGTGATCACCTTACCCATCAATGCCCGCAAATAAAAGAGGCCCATGGTTTGATAATGAAAAAACAACCTATTGTACTAAAAACTCTATTCTTGCAAGGGTAAAATATGCAGGTGGGTTCTTCCACTTCTAATCCATAAGGGGGAAGTTCAAGTACACTTTCTTCAGATGGATCATACTCATTTGTTAATATGGTCAACCATACAAAAGAAGAAGAAGTGGATTTTTCGACTAGGTCTCGCAATTATAGTAATCATGAGTCATCGCCTAAAGGAAAAGAAACTTTGAATCCTTATAATTCTCTACATATATAGAAGCCTAAGAATGAAATGGTGCCACGCATACTGAACGTTGTGTATAAGTGGGCGTCGCACAACCGTAATGCTCAAGCCGTTCCCAACTACTCTATTGTTGAGGATTTGGTTCAAACGCCTTGTACGATGTTTTCCTTAAAGGTGCTCCAAATTTTCCCCATGCAACAAGCCACATTGTTATTTGTGATCGGAGCTATTGATTCTTTGATCCATCTTGTTATGAAGTTTTACGCTACTGAAGTGAAGCATCACCTTCCATATCATGTAGCCTTCCAGATTAATATTGTGTATGCAAAGCACATTATTCATAGGACAGTCATTGATGAAGGTGCTTTGGTGTGTTTCATGTATTTGTCATGTTAGAAAGCCATTGGCTCTCTGAAACTTACCTCTCGTCCTACTCTTTTGACTGTGTTTCATGGACAATCCTTCTGACCACACGGCCTCATTTCCTATTTTCTTGTCCAGTTAGGAAAAGAGTTTGTTTCCATAGAAGTTAAAGTAGTCGATGCTCCTATCGACTATAATATTTTGTTAGGAATGAGTTGGACTCATTATTGCAAGATTTGTATTAATTCTAATGCCCCAACATAAGTCCCCAAATTTGGGTAACTATGGAAAATCCTACCATTGTCACCTTAGTAAGAAACCCCCTCGTTTTAGTGATGGAAGAGGTCCACCACAAGGGAGGCTTCCCTGGTGACCTCAAGGGATCAAAGTGGCAATTTTATTAGCCAAGCCCACTGCCCCCTCTCTTGATCACCTAAGTCAAAGTCTATGTCTGTGAAATTGAGGGAAAAAAAGGTGTTTCGGGTACCTTCCTGTAACAAGAACAATTATAGCATGTATATAGTGATTTATAAGTACCATTATGTAACATAAACCTCAAGAGACAATAGACAATGAAAATAAATGATAGTTGGTACAAAAGTATAGTGATATAACAATTCACAATAGCAATTAGAGTTGTGTAACAACAAGAAGTTAGAGAGATTATAATTGCATGAAATGACAAGGAAAATTTAGGACATTTCCAATAGATCAATAAGTGTTCCAAACAATTTCTAAGTATATTAAGTTAATGTTAGGCTAGTCTATGCAACAAATTGCAGCAAATTAGATGGTTGTAGCAATGTTTTGCAACATCAGCACTAAAATTAGTAAATTATCCTAAGTTAGAGTTAGGAAAAGTTTGTAAAATCTTTAGAGAGCGGAAATTGATGATTGTTTGATCACTTTCCTTCACAAGAGAG
>ML841882.1:0-26583 GCA_009831015.1 Picea engelmannii
CTCCTTCTATTCTCTTTTTGTTCTTCCTTCTCGTTTGGCTTTTATAAATTCCAAATTAGTTGAAGTAGTTCAACTACCTCATTTATTCAAGTTAACTAAAACTCAACTAACTTTTAGTTTAGGGGAAGAAATAATAATAATAATAATAGTTAAGAGTCTTTTTTTATTAAATAATAATTAGTAGGTGGGACCCCTTGTGACTCCCAATCAATCAATCAAAGACATGCCTCCTTGTGGCTCCCATAATTATTTTCACAATTTGAAATTTAAATACCAGAGATATTTCAAATTACATCCAAACATGTAAATATGCACAATATCCAAAAATAGTTGGTTGTCCAAAACTTTCAGCAGTCCACTGTCCTTAATAAATCAATAATAAACACATAGTCAAAAACCATATCTGCCACTTTGAGAGGCAATTTTTCCTTTGTTGCTGCTATCCCCTTTTGACTTCCTTGAATTAACCTTAGGTTGGGTAGAACCTCGAGGCTTGATCTCACTAATGACATGGGAACAATCATCCCTCAAGTGCATATGGAAATACATTGACTTGGTTGAGTCACTTGAAGGGGAGGAGGGAGTAACAACAACTTTTCCTTTGTCAAGCATATGGTGGGCCTCTGTTTTGAGTCTTTTGCTTGCGTGGGAGGGTTGTCCAGGTGAGTGTGCAGGGGAAATCTAAACATTTGGGTTAACAGGTGGAGGAGGAGGGGGTAATAACAAATTTGGCTAGCCACGATGGTGGGAGACCACTGGGTGAACAATCTCCTACCATCCATCATTCTCGGGAACTTCAGGTTGCAAAGATACACGGGGGGGGGGGTACAGGGATACCGAGAACATGTTGGGGCTGGAAGGGAGGCCTCTCTGGTCTAGGCTGGACTATCCCTTGTCCAATCCAATTGAAAAATCCAGCTTGATAGAGCTGGTTTAACTCTTGAGGATCGACATCGAAATGTATTAAGAATCTGGGCCTTATAGGCCCTTTGTTCTAGTTTCCTCTACCCCTATTGTTTCGGCCATGACTTCCTCTTCCGAAGAAGCTCATCCTGTATGCAACAACTATTAGCAACTACCTCTTTAAACAACCATACATGACATTCTCCTAATATGAAACAAAGTTTGGCTCAACAATCAACATCAGACCCATGCAATCCAATCCACAAAATTATTTAATAATTGTCAAATGAGCAGGGGGTGAAATAAAGTTCATGGGATCTCTGGGGGGATTGTATTGAGCGAAAAAGTGATATCATGACAGGGAGTAAGAACATGATTACTGCTCGATAATTCATTAAACAACTGACTGTGCAACAATACCAAAACATATCAGCTACCATCTATCTCTATGTCATTTTTTATCACTGTCATATAGGTTTTTAATTTAATTTTAGTGAACAGGGCGTGCAAAATGAATTGGGGATCATGAGGGGATTTATAATGAGTGAAAAAGTGAGAAAATGAGAGGGAATTAACAAATATTGTTCATAAAATAAATTAAATCAATCAACTATCATAACTCTATTTTGAATTCAATCCAAAAAGCATCCACTTCCAAAAACATTTATTGTTCCTCAATTGCATACAAAATGCTCGTTGTCTCAATAAAACAATTTAATTTCCTGGAAATCTTCCATTTATACCAATTTGTGCATTTATATAATGACTATGCAAATATTTCCAATTCCACAGTGCTACATGTGCTAACGTTGATCTCTTCTTTTAAAAATAAACAAAATTAGCACAGTGATCCCTGTTATCTATGTCTAACATTCATCGTTGGCAATCAAACAATAAAACACCCAAGATAAACAATCAACAGTCACTGTCCTCGAACAAATATCAGGCCCCGATTTAAACACACATAGGTTCCTTTTAAATCTAGACAGAACCAAAGAACGTTTGATGAGTCTATAATACACACAAGTCTTCGACAATATAATTGACATAGTCTTGAATCGAGAACAATAGTCAACCAAAAAAAAAATGTAACCCTGAGATTTATCTCCGTGTGCATCAATATATATTGACTTCCTTTTAAAAGGAATGACCCATAGAACCACATGATGTATGAAGAGAACAAAACGATATTTCGACACAGGTATCTCTTTCAAACTTTGACAGAGTCATGATCGTGCTTGGTGAAATAATCACTCACATAGGTGTCTTCTTAACTTAAATGTAATCACGGTCATGCTAGGACTAAACATGGTAATAGAGACCATAATCGAATAGAAGGGAAACTCTCGGGCGGTAGGTGACCATACTTTTATTTTTTGTTCAAATGAATTCATCATAGAGAGGACACACATAGATTCAACCAAGAGGATGGTTTTTGAGGCGAGGGAGCCCGTGCCTTTAAAATTTCCACAATCATTAAACCCAAAATCTTGACAAACCCCAGGAGGTGCCCGAGGGAGGTAGAAGCTCGTCAAACTCCAGGTCGGACTCTTTAGAATTTAAATCCAGAGAGGTAATGAAAGTCTGCTTGACTTTAGAAAACATAGAGATCTCATAGTCTTTTATGTCCTCATATGCATTTACCACCGAGTAACAACCACAAGCCACAACGTAATCTTGAAAAAATAGAGAGCCATGCTCTTTAAAAAACACCACAGTCCTTCAACTTATAACCCCAATATTTTGACATAACCATAAGAGAATGCCCGAGTAGAGAATAAATCAATTCGAGTTCAACAACCTAGGCACGCACAGATGCCTCTAACTTTTTGCAGAGAGGAACGAGGGTTAATTTAAACAATGAAGGGTACTCAAAACACAGAGAGACCATATCTCTTCCAACACCCAGGAGGTCAATAAATTTCAAAAACCATTGATAGATGGGACACACAACATAACAATCGTTATTATAACAAAGATGAGAGGGCGGGTGTGAAAACTCTTTGTGAAAAGAATGTTAGGACGCAACTCGTATCAACTCAATATATACACATGCCTCTATTAAACAATCTGGGCCAACCAATATTTGACTGTGGAAAGATTTCAGTGAAATGATAGTGAAGAAAGAGTCATCAAACAATATCTCGGGGCTTAGCCAAAATAACTACACCACTGTCGACTATTGCATTGCAACTTGGATAAGAATCACAACAACGACTGAGAGGGAAAAAGAGTTGACATCAACCGGTACACAAAATGGTGGTTAAAACCCTTCAACAATAAAACTTAGAGCCCGTTGCACTACTATTACCATTATTTCATAGGGAACCATCATAAAAAACCAAGCTGGCCGAGTAATAACTAATGTGCAAACTTTATAATCAATAACACCCATTACTTTACTTACAAATGCCAACATTTCACAGTAATCACAGAGAACCCAAAACACAATATTGACACTCAGTGAAAAACTCAAGAAAACATAGAACCCGTGCAATCCTGAGCCACCATTTGATTCATAATATAGACAGTCCATAATGGATGGAAAGCTAAGAGCCATACATGTGAGAAAATGGCTTCAATGATGAACTGGTCGAGTTTTCCCCTTACGATCCTGAAAATGTGGAGCTTCCACAACCAACAGAGCAACAATGCAACTATGCTAGGGTGACGAGCTCAAGGGAGGTTTGGAGTGACGTGCAGTGAATGCATGTCGCTTCCTCACCTGGCCCTATTCAATTCCATGTGCGAGCCAACCTATTAACATAACACCCACCATTAAAATCAAACCATATCCAATCAAAAATTCAATGCCATATCCTTTGTAAAGATTCAATACCATATCAATTGTATAGTGCGCCACCCGAGATATATCGTAACTATACGTTAACCTCTTGCCATAACTTCAACGATAATCACATATTAACGTTACCATATGTGCCCCCATATAATATTTTAAACAAAATCACATAGTATAACAACTAGGTCCAACACTTGTATCAACTTATTATATTCAATTGAAGTTTATATGTAATCTTTTACCATGGCCTTAGGACTTATCCATAGTTCCTTTTTGTTTTGATCAAGCTCCCATTTTATTATCCCTTGCATAAATCATATATGGATCAATAATCAATGTTATAACATAACACAACATATCACCTGTGAACAATATGATTCTCATAACCATAGAATTGCCCTGTATCGCAAGTAAATATCAACAACATTTATCCACAATGCATCGACCACCCATTTATCATATCAAATGAGACCAAGATCGCATCATCAAAAGTATATGCCTGTGTAGGCAACATCATAACAACAACAACAACAACATATAAGCGTAACATGTCTATCTTTGTGCCTCTAATCTACAAGGGGGTCCCACCTACTAGTTAAATATTATTATCATAAATAAATAATAGTGTTTAACAATCCTTTGTGGGCGAAATTCATCGTTGCGATTTTAATCGTCAACAATCACCACCTCTGCACTGTCATCACCACGTCATTCCTGCTTCATCAGCCTATCAGGTGGCTGTACGGAGTGCCACATGGATATAGATACTACCATGTGGCACTTTTACATTGGTCCACGGATTGACTGGAAAAGGCCAAAAATGGATGACACATGGCAACCTTTGGTGCTGCCACGTCATCATGACACGTGTATTCCTATGTGGGTGCCACGTACCCTATACAGACGCTGACGTCATTTGTACTGATTGTGACCTGCTGACTGGGGTAGGTTGACCAAAACTTTGACCGTGAATATCTTTTGATCCGTAACTCATTTGACGAGCCGTTTACGCCGTTGGAAAGCTTGCAACGCGCTCTAACCAAAAATTTGACCGCATAGATCTTTTGATCTGTAACTCAGTTTGACGATCCATTTATTCTGTTGGAAATATTGTGACACGCTCTTCGCGATGATGCCAATTTCATTGAGTTTTGAGGACTTTGAACTTTTGCCCTTTCTTTGTCTGCTGAGGTTGTTCTGATCTTCTTGAGGTACTTCTGCGAATTCTGAGTTATCCTTAGAATTCTTTGGATCCTTTTTGGATCATTTGTATACTCCACTTCCGGTTCCTTCTCATCCTTGGGAAAGCATTTCCATGGACTTTGTAGGAGGTCTACCTTTGTCTAAAAAGAATCACGATTATCTTTATGTTGTGGTTGACCGTTTCAACAAAATGTGTATTTTGATGCCTTGTAAGAAGTAGGTTACAGCTGAACAAATGAAAAAAATGTTCTTTCAACATGTTTGGGTACATTTTGGGTTGCCCAAATCCATTATTTCTGATCGAGATTCTCGTTTTATTGGGAATTTTTGGTCAAGCTTATGGGCACTCATGGACACCAAGCTGAAAAAGAGCACAACATTTCATCTCCAAACTGATGGTCAAACATAACTGGTGAATAGAACAATAGTGCATCTTCTTCATGCTTATTGCAACAAACATCTTAAGCTTTGGGATGAGCACCTACACTACATTCAACATGCTTATAATCGGGCTAAGCACTCTTCGACTCAAACATCTCCATTTGAGGCATGTTTTGGTTATTTGCCAAAATCTCCTTTAGATTTTATCTTTGAGAAGGATGTTGCTATTGATGCTCATTATGACATTTATAGAGCAAAGAAGTTCATTGAACAAATTCAGTTGGTGCAACAAATGGTACAAGAACAATTGGAAAAAAGCAAAGCTATGTACAAGATAAGACATGACAAGCATCGTGTTGACCACAGTTTCCAAGTTGGAGATGAAGTTTGAATTTACATTAGCAAGGAGAGGCTTAAAGGAGAAGGTAAAAAATTGAAACCAATTAGATATGGACCTTTCAAGATTCTTGAAAAGATTGGTAACAATGCCTTCCGTTTGGATATGCCTCCTTATATGCAAATGTATGCAGTTGTTAATGTTCAGAATTTGAGATTGTATGACCCTCCTTTGATTGATGATAAAGGAGAGCATGTTCAGATTCCTTCCATAGATGACTTCTCGCCAGAATATCTTTTAGAATTGCATGAGGATACAATTCTTGAGAGGAGGATGAGAACTTCAAAATGAGGGAACGTGGAATACCTTTGTGTTGGTCTTAAAGGCACAAATCCAAGAAAATCTAGATGGATTGAGGTTGGAAATGTGAGGGAACTGTAACCTCATCTTCAGATTGACTGAAAGTAGTCTTTTGGAGTTCCAAAAGCTTCCCAATGGGGAGGAGTGATCCAAGGGATCAAAATATGCTTAAAAATTAAAGTGTTCAAAATTGCTCGAAAATAGATTCATTGCATAGATATCATCTTCACGATCCCAACGCAACTTGAATGTGCTCAAATGGACATCATATGCGAGAGATATCACGTTTTGTCCACTTTTCCAAACAAGCAAAAAAAGTGCTGACTATACAGTCCATACAGGCTGATTGTGCATACTGTACTACTGACGTGGAAGGGGATCGTACTACTGATGTGGCAGGTGATGTGTCAGTTGATGATGTGGTATATTTTTTAGCAGGGACGTGGACCAAAGGCGTGATGACACATGTCATGTACGAAAGGTGAATGGAAGGGTGCCACATGGCACCCCGTTATTGGTTTGTTGGTTAAAAGTTGTTTGGGACTCTAGCAGGGTTGAACCCGTGACCTCCAGGCGCAGACATTGACATGGAAAAATCCGAGCTACCAACCTGCCCACGGTTGGTTCTTAACCATTAAGTCCAAAAACTTTATTTGAATGTGAATTGAACTTTGGTCTGGGTGGAGAAAGGGTCGGGGCTTAGCCCTAGCCCTTGGTCTTACCACACTACCATATGACTAGTGCATGACGGTCAGTTCAATGGGCTAGTGGACAGGTGCTAAAGTTTAGGTCGACGCTTGGCCACATAGGGCCACGCGACCGTAACCTCCACCAGGAAAGGCGCCTAGTCCCCTAACTGTGCGACGTTATGCCACAATTTGCGGAAAGGTCCGCATGCTGGGATTTTAGCATGAGAAACGCCCGAGAATGAAGTTAGTCACACACAGGTGTGTTTTGGCGAGCAATTAGAACAAGGTATTGGGGAGAAAATTCTAGGAAGTGTTTTCTTCTTAGTTTTTGGCCAAACCAGGTGTAGGAAGAGCCCAACTAGGGGTTTTTGGAAGTTCTGGAATGCTCAAAGTGTCAAAATCAGTTCTTTATAATGCTCATAATGAAAAATGATCCATTAGAAGCTGGACCAATAGATGTATCCCAAGAGAGGGGTGAACTCCTTTATCATTTTGTTGTGTTATGTGCTTGCTTATGATTGTTGTTTATGTCTATTTATGCTGCTCATGTTAAGTAAAAAAAAACTCATTAAGTTTATGTGTTTTCAACTTGATCCAATTTCCTAAATCACATAACTATTTCACTTGAAAATTAGTACACACAAGCCTTTTTCATTTTCAGATCATACCAACATCAACTGAAAAGAGAAGCAACTCCAATAGAGTACCAAATATACATACAAGACCCAACTTGCATATCTCAACGCCAATCGATATGTGAGGAATCCAACCTTCAAGTAAAAGACCCAGCTTGTAGACATAAATAATATGTCAAATGTACCACCACACCTTCATAAATAACCTGTCACAACAATATGTCACATCAACCTCATAAACTAAATCAGATCTACTCACTAATATGAATCGCCAAGACAACTCTCTCAATCATATGCACAATATCACTCAGATGTGCATCAACCTACAACCATCACCAACATGTACAAATATACCAAGACATGTATACAAATAATGTGTCAAGAAAACTACATAAGCCACCAACAATATAACCAACAAGTGTCTCTCAGTGTACCAAGCATGTACAAATCATCTACCAACATCACCATACCATACACCTCATGTATATGCCAACTCATCAACTAAGTGTCTCATTGATGAACCCAACATATACTTCAACCATATACCAAAACATTCATCAAGACAACCAACAAGAGTCCTCTAATAATACATCACAAATCCATAAGCCAAATACCATAAACCCTTACACAAGACTATGTTCCAAAACCATACCTTTAATCTTGTAGCAATCATCAAGACCTATACCATACCATTCAAACAATTGGAACAATTCCAATATGAAAATATGATGTGGCTACCAAACCGCCAACAACAATTCTGTTTCCACGGTTCTGCTACTTTGATTCTACTGCCATGATCTTTCTGCCACAATCTTGTTGCCGCAATCTTTCTGCCACAATTTTTCTACCACATATTTGATCTATCAATAATACCTGTCATAAAACTTTCACCAAATAATAGATATTCAATATGCTCAAAGATCAAACTCACAAGAGACCCTTCCTCTCTTATTTATACTTCTCCAAGTAGCTTCCTCTAGGGGTTATCATCTAACCAAATTTACCCACCTTCCTTCCTTTGGGGCTAACCCACTTCTAACCACTTGTCCACTTACAACCACTTTTCCACAAATAGTGAACTCTCCATTTCTAGTTGCAACTAATTTATTTTTAATTGTTTTCTTGTTGCAACCACTTAATCCATGGCTAGCCACTCTGACTGGTCAACTTCTTCTAGGAGCTTCTAGAATAATTTGACATCTTTGACCTTCTAGGGGCTTCTAGACACACATGAGGGTTCTCCAACTTCACATGGACATAACTCTCTAATTGTGAGGATTTATCTGACGTTCCACATATCACTAGAAATTGTATGACGACTACTATCCATCTAGAATAGTCTCAATTTCAAATTCACTGGTCTTCATTACATTATTCCTCAATCAAAATCTACACTGCTGGGGCTACCAAACCACTTAACCATTTGGACTTCAAAAAGCGTCTTCCTGTGAGGGATTTCACCATAAGAGGACCACTTTGGAATTCATCCATTTGGTACTTCCTATCAACCATGACAAAAAATCAATGATACAATGATATTACAATGATCAACCTTTACATAAATGTCAACACATCACTATGACACCTCATGACATCAACCCTCTGACATCAATTACATCCATGACCACATGATCCAATAATCAATACATCAATGGTATTACTATGAAAATAATTTACATCAACTCTTTGACATCAATCCTTTGACATCAATGACAACATAGTACAACAATATCCCCCTTTGGCATTGATGGCATTACCAACATTGATGTCAAGACCAAACATTGATGGAAATGCTCATGCTCCTTTTGTGATCATCGCTCCTCATCAATGTTCATCTCACCACATCAATGTGACTATCTCCCCCCCTTTGACATCAATGGAAAAGGGTATATCTCTTTGGGGTTGCTCCCCCTCATTGAACTGTCCTTGAGGCTGCTCCTCCTAGCTGCACTGTCATGTGGGATGCTCTCCATGCATCTGATGAATCTCTCCCCCTTTGACAAAGAATATCACTATGATGCAATGCTAGTAACATCATCTCTCCACGTGGAATCATACATCTGTAACAAATCATGGGAAGAAGAATAACTCCCCCTGTGGGTATGTATCCCCCTATCTTCTTTGCAAGATGAAAAATATGCTACCATTACAATCTGCTTCTTTTGCAAATATTGTTGCTAAACTGGAAGATATATCAACTGGTCAAGAATGATCTGCTCTTCCTATGAAAATCCTTGGACTTTTCCATGCATCAACCATCCAAACTTGTTCCATACCATACATCTAGTGTATGCCATACATACTACCTCATGCATAAAAAATATTTGTCAAAAATGAATCATGAACAAAGCATCAACCATGTACACCTTGTACCATACCATGTGTCAACCATGCACATAAATCATGTACATCATCACCATACAATATGTCATAAGATATCATCAATGGAGTGTATCGACCATATGCCAAGAACATGTGCCAATTGTGTACCAACCATATATCAAGATCATCAACATCATCAACTGTATAGCATGCCAACCATGTGCCTCGAACAAGTGTCATATCACTCATGATATGCCTCTACCATGAACCAAGTGCCACAAACCATGTGTCAAGAAATGTAACCATCAAGCATCAATTAATGCACCATAACAAGTGTCTCAACTATCCCATACATCATGTACCAAAGTATATGCTAAACAATTAATACCAATGATGTACTTTAACCAAGTACTATCACTCACAATCATATACCATATACAAGTGCATCAACCATGCACCAAACATGAACAAGTTTTTCCATAATGAAGATGTGTTCCCATATACATATGCCATATCAACCATAATTCATGTGCCAATGATACGGCTAGCAAGTGCCTCTAACAAACAACCAAGTATGTACCAATCCTGCATCAACTGTAGACAAGCTAGGACTCATCAATGATGTACAATATAACCAACCTCATCAAATCATCAACTACATGCCCCAATATGTAGCTCAACTGTATGCCAAATACATACACCAAGACATCCAACAAATATTCTTCCAACAATACATCACAAGATGTGTCAATGGAGCTCACAACATATCTACCTAAAAAACATTCACTACAACAAGTACTAAGCAGCCAATAGTACCTCTAAACATGTACCAAAAGAACACCACATCAACATGATATGTCCCATAAACAACAAGCCATAACTTCATTGAGAGAACATAACATAACCAACACCGTTCCTTAACAGAAAATGCCTCCATCCACATTCTAGGGTTAGTACCATGCATCCAAGAAATGCATCAAGCATATGCTCCAATACTCAACCACATATTATCACCATAGATTTATCAACCACACATAAAGACATGAAACTTGAAGCATACCATCTCAGACCCTGCAAAAATAGAGTTAGGTCATTAAACCTTGTTGCTACTCATCTGTACACCCCTCTTTTTGAGGCTTTTACCACATGTACGTGACTTCACCGCATACAAATCGCGTATGTATGCAATTTTTCTTTAGACAAACCGCGTATATACATGATTGTTCCCATATGGGCCCACATATGCCTCAGAATATGTAAGGCTTGAGCTTGGTTCATGACTGCTATTCTGTTATGGTTGTTCAATATTCTTCATCCACTTTTGAAAGTGTCCAGGTTTCTCTGTACTTGTACTTTGAGCTTACATCCTTTCAACATTGTCTTCCTTTCAAGTTACATGTGATTTTCTTTCCATGCTATATGAAGCACTCCTTATTGACCGTCTTCTTGAATTCCAACAATCCCGAGCTTTGTGGCCAAACCCACTGCAGCTGTAACATCTCACGGTGTGACAATGAGCAGTAATGTGTCCCACTTGATTACATCTCCAACTTCTTAGGGTTTTATGGAACCTTCCAATATCTTTCCTTGCATAGTGTCTGCAATCCAAATATTTGTGACCATATTCATTACATGAGAAGCAATGACCATAAAAAACATTTTCACACCTTTGCTTTGGTGTCCACCTTGAAGGTGTCTCTCTTCTGAATTTGCTTTGAGGTGTAAAGATTGCTTCTTTATGTCTTCCTTGCTCTGTTCTTTTGAAAGTTTCCTTGCTTTGTGTAGATGGTTGACTTGAAGTATTGCTTCGACCTTTTGAGAATGAAGGACTTAACTCATGCTTCTTATAAGTGTTGGCTTCAAAGTGTGTAGCTTCCTTGTTGTATCCAAGACCTGATTTATCATTTGGTGATCTTTGACTATCCAAGATTTCATTCAAGATTGTTGAGTTGTTCATGAACTTGATATGAGTATTTGACTTCTCTACTTTCTTTATGAGATCAACAACTTCTTCTTCCAACTTATGGCATGATTCTTCCTTTTCATTTACTTGATTCTTCAATAGTTCTGATATCATTTTGGCTTCTTCAAGTTGGGTCTTTATATTGACATTGAATTCAAGGCTTTTGCTAAGCTCATCATGTACCTTCTTCTTTTATTCTGCTTGACTAATTATTTCATTATTTAGTCTTTTGATCTCTTCTTCTCTTTCTTCTAATTGGGTCCTTTGCCAGGTTATTTCACTTCCTTCTTGTTTCTTGAGCATTTGTCTTAGTGTCATGGTAAGTATTTGGTACTTTTCTAGGCCCCCCTTAGTGTATTTTTCAAGATACTCAAAAGAATTTGAACCATATCCTATTTCCATGCTCACTTCTTCTAAATCATTCATAATTTTCTATTTAAGGTTCAACAAATCTTCCTCTTCATCTATAAGATAATTTTTAGCTGATTCTACACAAAATACCTCTAGACATTCTTCTTCATTTGTAGGAGAACATTCAATTTCATTGCATTCAGGAGTATTGCAATCAAAATATTTTGGAGAGTCTTTACCTTCATTGATGACTAAGTCTTGATATGCCTTCTCTAGCTTAAGCCATAGGTCCTTGGAAGAGGTACATTTTCCTATGCTTTCTTTGACATAACTCGAGAGTCCATTCAATATGGTCTTGAATGCTATTGCATTATTCTTCTTTGTTGCAAATTTTGATTGATTCTATGAGGGAACTAGTCCAACAACAATTGTATTCCAAACACCTGCTCCTTTTTCCTTCAAATACCCTTTCATCTATATTCTCCATGCCGAGTAATCTATCTCATCAAAGAGGAGAAATTCATCTGCATGTTCATCCATTTGTGATTCCATGGATATCCTTCCAGCTTGTAGGGCTTATGATGAAGGCTTTCTCTGATACCAATTGTTGGACACACCGACCACACTGAGAGGGGGGGGGGGTGAATCAATGTGAGGCTCTTTTTACACTTCTTACAAAACTTTAGTTAGCAAAACCTTCAAACATATTATTCATTTGTGCTTTGCTACTTCCATGTATCAACACCATTCATCAATAAGAGAGAACTATAATCCATCACCATAATCAACACAAAGAACACCAATCATATATGTAAACTTTTTGTATTATGTGTTTAATCCGGATGTCGGGAGCTAAGATCTAGATGGCTTGAATGCCGAGAGAGGAGGATCTTAGACATGCCAATATTGCATGAAAATAAGCATGAACAAAAACATGTAAATTAAGTACTCGAGAGGTGAGACTCAAAGATGAGCCTCACCTCTAAAACTAATTACTAGTAAATCACTCAAAGATAATTAATCTCACAATGAACAATATAAAATATAAGAGAAGCCAAAATGAGTAACTTGATATTATGAGAAGGCTTGCTAGGCCTTTATATAAAATTACAAAATGGTCCATTGGAAAAAGTCAAAAAGAGCTCATTAAATGAGTCTCTATTATTAGGATAATAGATCTAACTACACAACTAACTAAGTAGTGGAAAATAAAACCCAATACAATAATCTAAATAGCTCATTAAATGAGTCTTTATTATTATAATAATAGATATAACTACCCAACTAACTAAGTAATGGAAAATAAAACCCAATACAATAATGGAGAGGTGGGACTCTCTTTGACCCATATGGACAACCTGTTATCCCAGTTAATTAATGAGGAGGTGGCAATCTATTAGCTTTATAGTTTTATGACTTTTGCATACGAATTTAGACCATATACCCCCTAAAATTCGGAACATTCCTCCCCCCTTAGAAAATGATGGTCCCCATCATTTCACCCATGCTACAAAGAGACCCATGAGAACAATGTTCTAATTCCTACTAAATCGAAGGGTTTTGTGTGGTTGACCCATAATCGTTTACATTAATAAAAAATGAAAAAATCATGACTTTGGAGGCTTTGAATCTCCTTCTACAAATTTATTCATAACTTCTGCTGCATGTGATGAAATCCAATTCCGTCGAAGATCCATTTGATCTACTGAAGATATATTTCCATTGGTATATAGAACTTGTTTTGAGGTGGCCCATGGAGTGAGAAAAATCTTTCTGAAGTGCCAGTGATGCACAACCATATTGGAAGAAAGACATGCAGATCTTCAATTAATGATATCCCTCAAACCAGGAAGCGAAATAAAATTCCATGAAATACCCATTTAATATATTGAATATATTTTTCCATCTATATTTGGAAATCCTTTAGTTTCCTGATTAGGGAGAAAAATACCATTGAAGATGGTGGTACACGCGACCTCCTTGGGTCAAATACATGTTGAGATCCAATCGATGATATCTCTCAAACCGGAAAGCCAAATGAGATTCTGTGAAATACCCATTTGAGAAAAAATGAAGAGATATTTCAGCTGTATGTGAAACTCCTTCTGTAGTTTCTTGAGAAGGGAGAAAAATACCGTTGAATATGGTAGTATGCACAGTCTCCTTGCGTCAAATACATGCTGAGATTCAATCAATGACATCTCTCAAACCAAGAAGCCAAATGAGATTCTATGAAATATGATTTTGATATCTTGAAGAGATCTTTCCAATATGCTATGGTAGAGCCTCTGAATTGTTGTGTATAGGTCGCAAAATCTCTTTGAAATTGGATGAGTGTAGAGGGACAAAAATGATACCAAGGGTTTGTAGAGCAACATGGGTTGTTGTAGAGGTTGTGGAACCTCCTTAAGCAGCATGGACACCCTGCAAATTTGTTGAAAATGTTGCATACCAATGGATGTAGTGGATCCATGTATATATGTAATGAATCCTTGTATGGTTCTCCTTGTATTGGTGAATGGAGATCTAAGGGTGTAAAAAGGCCCTATAGTGCTTGTGGACCAACTGTGATGCTTACAATGTATGGCACACAAAATGGATTCCGATAGTACAAAAAGGAGGTAGGTGATTTCTCCGATACCACTGATCCAGATATCGGGGGCTGAGATCTGGATAGCTTGAATGCCGAGAGAGGAGGAGCTTAGACACACCAATATTGCATGAAAATAAGCATGGACAAAAACATGTAAATGAAGTACTCGAGAGAAGAGGCTCAAAGAGGAGCCTCACCTCTAAAACTAATTACTAGTAAATCACTAAGAGATAATTAATCTCACAATGAACAATAGAAAATATGAGAGAATCCAAAATGAGCAACTTGATATTATGAGAAGGCTTGATAGGCCTTTATATATCACTACAAAATGGTCCACTGGACAGAGTAAAAAAGATCTCATTAAATGAGTCTCTATTAATAGTATAATAGATCTAACTACCCAACTAACTAAGTATTGGAAAATAAAATCCAATAAAATAATGTAAATAACTCATTAAATGAGTCTCTATTATTATAATAATAGATCTAACTACCCAACTAACTAAGTAGTGGAAAATAAAACCAAATAAAATAATGGAGAGGTGTGACTCTCTTTGACCCATATGGGCAACCTGTTAGCCCAATTAATTAATGAGGATGTGAGAATCTACACTGATAATCTATTAGCTTTATATTTTTATGATTTTCGCATCTGAATTTAGACCACATACCCCCTAAAATTCAGATTAATGTTACAAGAGACTACAATCTCAGGGTTTTATCAGCATCAACTAAAAAGAGAAACACCTCCAATAGAGTACCAACTCTACATACAAGACCCAACTTGCAGATCTCAGCACCAACTGAGATGTGAGGAATCCAACCTTCAAGTACAAGACCCAACCTGTAGAAAGAAATAATCTATCAAATGTACCACCACACCTTCAGAAATAACTTGTCAAAATAATCTGTCACATCAACCTCATCAACCAAATCAGATCTACTCACCAAGATCAATAGCCAACACAACTCTTTCAATCATATGCACAATGCCACTTATATGTGCATCAAGCTACAACCATCACCAACATGTATCAATATGCCAAGACATGTATACAAATAATGTGTCAAGAACACTACACAAACCACCAATAATATAACCAACAAGTGTCTCTCACGATGTACCAAGCATGTACAAATCATGTACTAACATCACCATACCATACACCTGATGTATATGCCAAATCATCAACTAAGTGTCTCATTCATGAACCCAACATATACTTCAACCATATACCAAAACATTCATCAAGAAAACCAACAATATTCCTCTAGCAATACATCACAAATCCCCAAGCCAAATACCATAAACACTTACACAGGACCATGTGCCAAAACCATACCTTTAATCATGTAGCAATCATGAAGACCTATACCATACCATTCAACATTTGGAACAATTCCAATATGAAAATCTGATGTGGCTACGGAACTGCCAACAACAATTCTGCTGTCGTGGTTCCACTGCCGTGATTATGATTCCGCGGTTCTGCTGTCGTGGTTTTGCTGTCGCAAATTTTCTGCTGCGATTTTTGTGCCATGATCTCGCTGCCGCAATTTTTCTGCCACAAATTTGATCTATCAATAATACCTATCATAAACCTTTCACCAAATAGTATATATTCAATATGTTCAAAGATCACACTAACAAGAGACCCTTCCTCTCTTATTTATACTTCTCCAAGTAGCTTCATCTATGTGTTATCATCTAACCAAGCTTACCCAACTTCCTTCTTTTGGGGCTAACCCACTTCTAACCACTTGTCCACTTACAACCACTTTTCCACAAATAGTAAACTCTCCACTTCTAGTTGCAACTAATTTAATTTTAATTGTTTTCTTGTTGCAACCACTTAATCCATGACTAACCACTTTGACTGGTCAAATTCTTCTAGGAGCTTCTAGAATAATTTGACTTCTTTGACCTTCTAGGGGCTTCTAGACACACATGAGGGTTCTCCAACTTCACATGGCCATAACTCTCTAAACGCGAGGAGTTATGTGACGTTCCACATATCATTGAAATGACATGATGAGCACTACCCATCTAAAATAGTCTCACTTGCAAATTCACTGGTCTTCATTACATTATTCCTCAATCAAACTTTACACTACTGGGGCTACCAAACCACTTAACCATTTGGACTTCACAAAGCGTCTTCCCATGAAGGTTTTCACCATAAGGGGACCACTTTGGAGTTCATCCATTTGGTACTTCTTATCAAGCATGAAAAGACATCAATGATACAGTGATATAACAATGATCAACCTTTACATCAATGTGAACATATCACTATGACACCTCATGACATCAACCCTCTGACATCAATTACATCCATGACCACATGATCCAACAATCAATACATAAATGATATTACTATGAAAATTATTGACATCAACTCTTTGACATCAATCCTTTGACATCAATGACAACATGGTACAACATAGACACCCTAGAGTCAAGCATCCAATTATGAACCCATAAGTCATTTATTGCTAGGGAAATGAAAAAGGGTGCATGTTCCTCCTCAATTTGCTTAAAATGATTAGCTTGTAACAATATGGGAGGATCTTCAAACATCTCCTGGTCATTTAATAACCCCATTGTCTCCTCCAAATAAGGGATCTCCAACATCCCATGAATCCTCCTAACCCTTTGCAAGATATCCTCAGTAGTGGAGGGGGTTTTTCCTGAGGAAATCTAGATTTGTTGGGAGGAGTTGGGACACATTATTTTTCATTGTGTACACACATATTATTTCTTCCTAAGACTCTCCTTTGATTCCTCATCGATTTGGCTTATTATCTCCATCCTATCCCTCTCGACAACTTCTCTCTTGCACTCCTCAATTTGGTCTTGTGTGATGTCGAGGCACTCTTTGGGGAACATAACAAATATGGAGTCCATGGTATCAAGAAAATTCATGTCATTTGGACCCCCATAATTATTCCTTGGGTAGTCATTTTACCAATGTTTATCCCCACAAGAAAAATGCCAATGGGTCTCTTCTAGGTTCACGATATTAACAGATGGTAAAGTATTAGGGACCCTTCACTCATGTGCTACCCTTCAAATTTGTTCTTGAATTTTCTCCAATTTAGTGACTTTGTTCATCAGGAAGATTTGAGTCTGAGTAAGGTCCCTTATGGCTTCATCGAATTTTTATTCCCTATAAATGTTTGCATCTTGTGTTGGTTCAACCTCGGTCTTAGGGGCAATGAAAGGTTCAATCTTAGAGGAGGAAAGATTATCCTCAATCCTTGCAGCTAATTCTTGGGATTCTTCAAGAGTCTTTGGGAGATTCTACTTAATCATTAAATCAAAATGTTCTGGAAAGGCCTTGGTATAAAGGAAAAGAAGATGTTCTCTTTTAGGGAAAATATTGTCGGAATTCATTGAAGCAACTTCTCAAATCTAGTGTTATACTCTCCGACATTTTCATTCTCTTTCTTTCTTATATCAGTAAGTTTTCACAAAAAATTTTGGGGTCTTCTTTAGTGCCCCATATCTTAATAAAGGCTTGTTCAATTCCATCACGGGTCTTAATACTCTTACTAAGGAGACTATTGTACCATCTCCTAGCATCATCAACAAAAGTGGAGGAAAATAGTTTCATCACTACATATTCAACATCATCACTCAAGGGATTAAGTTGGAAAAAGGACCAGAAGTTTCTTAGGTTATCTTCAACAATAGTCACATCATGACCGGAAAACATGGCAAACCATTTTTCAAACTTTGAAGGCATGTAATGAGGTTAGCCTAGAATTCTACTCATGTCCAAGGGTATGCAAATATTGTCGTATACCCATTTCAGAGAAGCCATAGGGGAAATGGGTTGGTTTTTATAATGATGTCCTACACAGGTTGTCATTTGTGGAGTCACAAAATAATTCCTCAAAGAAGACCATCAAAGGTAAGTGAGGGATTCTTCCGTCAATGGAGTCACCATGTAAACTTTGAGATAAGGGCTTCGAGATAAGTTTACCAAAGAAATGTCACAAGGAGAATGACTTAATTCTCCCCAATAACGGTGCCAAAATGTTATCGTAGGATTTGTACTTGTGCGAATCCCACCACAAGATCCCCAAATCTTTCCTAACTATGGAAGAAACTACCACTATCACCTAAGTAGGATCTTCTCTCATTTTAGTGATGGAGGAGGTCCACCACAAGGGAGGCTTCCTTGGTGACCTCAAGGGATCAAATAACAAGTTTAGTAGCCAAATTTGTTGCCCCCTATCTTGATCACTGGTTAGTTGGTTTAGTTCTAAGAAAGAGAGAGAGGTTGCAATGTGGTTTGTTGTACCTGCGAAGAACAAGAACACTTTGCAACATATATATAACAACTTCCAACTAGCTCAAGTATGCAACAATGACCTCTTTTAGACACTAGACAAGTTAAGTAGTTATGGTTGTTGCAAATTGCAGCAGTAAACCAATATTATAACAACAATGAATAATTTGCAACAACAACAATAATTAGTGCTCATAAATGTAGCAATTTAACATGAAAAGTAAGCATTCATCAAGGACAAAATTATCCAATTTCTAGAAGATTTTTTTTCACAAGTTAGGCCACCTTTAGATGAATGTATGCAAAAATTTAATATAGTTTTAGATTGTTGGTTCAAAGTTTTATAACAGCAAAAAACAATATTGTGCATTTGCTAGGGTTGGAGTTAGTGTAATACTTGAGAGATTTGGAAAAGGGGTTTTATCAATCACTTTCAACACAAGAGTTATTTCTAGATTAGTGCCTTTACCGTTCTAGGGCTATGGAGTCTCAAATGCATCTAATATTGAAGTTTGATCTAATTGAAACCAAGAGGTAGGGTCTAAACCCCAAGGTGCAAGCACATTTGGGCCTTATGCTTTAGACCTTGAGGAGAAGGATGTCCAGGGTATAAGCACTTTTTGGCCCTAGATATTGTTTCTCCCTTCTTGTAGCTTCAACTAGGTCAAATATCATTGTCTAGGGATAAATTCCTAAAGTGATAATACTTTAGGGATTTAGGGTTATAACCCTAGCAAAGACAAATTCACAAATTTTGGAAAAATAAAACTTTGTGAGAGGAAGACACACTTATGTTCCTCTCTTAGGGTTTCAACAAAACAAGTCTTCTTACAATAAAATAACAATTTCACCATTTACATCAACAACACATCATAGAATTGAAAAACATTACTTACTTCATCCAAGAAACCAAGAGAATTTAACCCTAATTGCAGAAATATCCATCCAAAATCAACAAACCATCCACAATATATCCTTTCCAAGCATAACACATGAGAGAGAAAGACTAATAACCCTAAAGGGGATGGAAATTTCAAAAGCAATCCTCCACAATGGTGAGGAATTGTGATGATCGAAAAGGAAAATGACACTAGCCTTTATATATAAGGCTATGCCTAACATTTTTTCCACATAACATAACATAACTTTAATTTTAAATGGGGTTGACCCCTCATTTAACCTTTACAAAAATGATAAAATGCAAAAAGTACATCATAAGGTCCACACGTATGTGATGTCAAGTCTTCCTAGACTTGGAGGAGGCCTTCAAAGGCCATGTGGAAACATCCCATGGCAGAGTAAAAGGAAATGATGTGTCTCCTCACCATGATCCTGCCAAATCATCACTAGTACCCCAACTATCCATCAAACCCTAACATCATGAAACCGTAGAAGATGACATCATCATCAAGTGAGGGCTAGTGTTCATGATCTAGGGTGTTGTGTCAAGGGAAAAGGAGGTTGTATCTCATCTCTGAGTGATATCTGGTTTCTGCTACTCCAACATCCTCGATCCATTGAATAATAATCCCTGGGGTACCTTTCCAAACATGTGGGCTCTCAACACATCTGTGTGCCATCATGACCAAATCTTCTCAAACCAAGCCCATCCATCCATCGTCCAAGGTTCCAAGGATGTGAGAGATCATGCTTGAAGATGATAAGTCACTAGATGACCCACTGCTCTACCTCACACTTTCCAAATTCCTTCAATAAAGGAACAACGTCTTGGGTGAAAACCTAGGACGTCCCTCGAAGAACCATGTCAAGGACATCCAAAACAAAGCAGGGTATAAGAAAAACTAAACCAATGTTCATAATAAATATTAGTCCTTAAATCATGCAAAGTAAGTTGTTACTTAAGATATAATCCATGTAAATAATTCACCTCGGTATCCCCTTCAAGCATCACACCAGCCTAGGACCTCATGTGACTTGGAAAGTTTGAATATGGGAGGGCCTTCATCCATCCCCATTAGGTGTGCCAATGAAGACATGAAATAAAATACCCAAGTAGAGGTATAGGTCCCAAGGGAAGTAGGAAAGAAAGAAACCCTTCAAAAGTAAGTGTGATAATGATATGCATCAGGGCGTACTTCATAGCTTATGGTGTCATTAAATCCATTTCTATGAGCGCCTTTGTAGAGGGAGCACTTGTTGCTTGAGATACTTTTCCTCGGTACTTTTTTCATTCTGAACTCCTTAATTTCCTTTTGATACACAATTATTATTTGCAAGTCCCCTTTACATGTTTCAAGCTCTATTCCTTCATTTTTGTTGGGATATAGTCCTTTATAATTGTGCATTCATTCACATCAAGACAAGGGTGATTAACATTAGAGGGGGTAGAGATTAATATGGCCTATGGATTTTATGGTGGCCTTTATCATTTATAACATATCGTATACATATAGCAACTGAATCAACCTCTGGGCCTTCAACCCCTTCTTCTCATGAGAGAATGGACCATGAACCATTACCAAAGTTCAGTACACTATGAGAGGCTCTAGGATGGAAATTTTTAAGTATGATGGGGAACATAACGTTACCCTTATGAGAGTCCCCTAGTAGTACCCTTTTCCCTGGGTAGTGAGAACACATGACTACAACATAGAAGCTGGCCACCAAAGTGGAGCAAGGAAACTGACACAATTTCCCAAGCTAGTGATCCATTATACAACTTCAACCAAAGATCCTCATCCACATTCCCAACAAATTAATCACAACACTTTGTATGAAAGGACTAACATACCTCATGGTGACATTGGATTACTATCTCCCATACGTTGGGTTGCTTGGATGTGATGTCCTTGGTTTATTTGTAGCTGTAGAGGCAAATGAGTGGGGTTGTTCGGTTGCTATATATGGACATGTTGATCATCATCATGGTCAGGATTATTGTCTCCATTGTGGGCCATGAGACATGATCTCCTCTAGTTACCCCTAGCCATTGGGGGGGGGGGGGTAACACTTATCAAATCCTATTTTCACAATTTATTGGTAACGAGGTAGCAACTTCTACTTGGACTTCTTCCTCTATTCTTCCTTGATCACATCATCTTGCGATTCCGCACCCTATTTATATATTCCTTTCACTTTCACCTTATCAACCTGTCTTATGACAACAACAATATCATGAACATCAACTGTATTGGCTATCTTATGAACTTCTTGCTTGTCAAAATTTATGGAATTTATAAATATGTTATTACCTCATGTCTTGTGAATTTTATTTTCATGCAAAACCAAATGAGTCAGCTATGTTTTAGGCACATCAAAAATCAACAACTAAGTTATCATCATAAGAATCCAAAGAAAAATTCCCAAGGATACAAATTTTTTATGATGAAGGTTCGTTAGTGGCCTCAAAATCAGATACTGTACTTTTGATATATCTTTATCTATTAATTATAATCTTATTTGACTGTCCATTCCATGGTAGCGAAAGCTGTGACCAATTTGAAGTGAAATATCCTTGTAATTTATGCGTCCAATCCCTATTGAGTACAAGATCATATGCTTTAGGTATATTTTCCACATCAATATCTATCACATAGTGAATTTAGGATTAGATGCTATTCTAATCAATACATCCTTCAACTCACCGATTACTTTAACTTAAAACCTATCAAGGTGAGTGATGTGTGTTGAACATCTTGTTGGGACAACATTCAAGTTTTTGCAGACAAAGTATGGAATTACATTTGATGATGCTCTAGAGTCCACTAAACAACTACACGCATTCCGATTGAATATCTCAAATGTTTGTAACAAAGGAGGGGTCATGGACTTAAATATTTCTTCCTTTGCAACATTGATCATTGTTTTTTGTTCATTATTGATGACTACTTCGTCCACCATTTTGTTATACTTGTATTTTCCAACATAGGTTGTGCAAGCATGTTAATAGATGTTATGAGTCTAGAAGTACATAACTGAGTAAAATTCTCATCATATTTTCTAGTAAAATACATCTTGCTATGAAAACCCAAGAAAATAGAACTAGGGTTTGTAAAAATAACTTGTTGGACACACCAACCACATTGAGAGGGGGGGGGGCTGAATCAGTGTAGGGATCTTTTACACTTCTTTCGAAACTTTAGTTAGCAACCACTTCAAACATAATTACTTCCATTCACAACTAGTTGTTTTTATGTAAACATGTCTCAAAAACATACATCAACAATAAGTCATCACCATAAAGAATACAAAGGACACTAGATATATACATGTAAAATTTTTGTATTATGTGTTACAAGAGACTACAATCTCGAGGGTTTATCAACACCAACTGAAAATAGAACTAGCTCAAAGAGAGCACCAACTCTCAATGCAAGATACAACCTGTAGATCTCAACACCAACTGAGATGTGAGGAATCCAACCCTCAAGTACAATATCCAGCTTGTAAACAGAAAGCAATCTGTCAAAATGTACCAACATTCTATACCAACACAAGTGCATAACCTATGCACCACACAACCTATCACATCAATCTCATCATCCAAATCAGATCTACTCACCGAGATCAATAACCAAGACAACTCTCAACAATATCACCAAGATAACCAACAAGATACCTCTAGCAATACACCATACTCTCCATAAAACAAATACCATAAGTTGCCACAATTTTTCTGCCATGGTGATCTAGGAGGATCTCGATGGCCACCCACCTTGTCCAACTGGCTCAAAACAATATTTTTGGCAACTTACTATTTTTAGCAATTTTCCGGTTCTTGAACTTCCAGGGCCATTTTGAGGGACTAAATGATGATTATTCACGATCAAGAACCTAAATGATATCCGAAGGCTTTGATTGATCACCCTAAATGAAGATTCTCATCAATACCTTTCCAACGAGCTATTGTGCGCCCTAAATGAAGATCGTATGCAAAAGTTATGACCCCGGGAAGTTGATGTACTAACTTATCCCAACATGGCCCACATGACTGTTGACACTTCATCTCCTAGGGTTAGGTCTTTAGATGTATAGGGTTTTGAAATTCATGTTTATTGTAAAAATTCCTTCAGAGCCTCATTTTACTCATCTTCTTGTGAATGAGCATAGCCGTCACATCTCTTCTCACAGATAAGTTGCCACCATTCTAGCAAGCTTGTTTTCAGTCTGCATTTTACAGTTTTCAACATATTTCTTATTTAATAGAAACCAAGTTTTACTGTATCTTTGTTATTGTTCACTATGTATGTGTTAATATTATAAATATGTGGTTTCATTTTGTTTCACTCATAAATCTGGATCACAAGGTTTTGCTGCCGTGATTTTGCTGATGTGGATCTTCACTCGCGATTTTTCTGCGACTTTTTGCTGCCGCGAATTTGTTGCCACAAATTTGATCTATCAATAATACCTACCAAATAACCTTTCACAATAATGGATATTCAATATGCTCAAATATCACACTCACAAGAGACCCTTCCTCTCTTATTTATACTTCTCCAAGTAGCTTTTTCTAGGGGTTATCATCTAACCAACTTTACCCAACTTCCTTCTTTTGGGGCTAACCCACTTCTAACCACTTGTCTACTTACAACCACTTTTCCAAAAATAGTAAACTCTACACTTCTAGTTGCAACTAATTTATTTTTAATTTTTTTCTTGTTGCCACCACTTAATCCATGACTAACTACTTTGACCGGTCAACTTCATCTAGGATATTCTAGAATAATTTGACTTCTTTGACCTTCTAGGGGCTTCTAGACAACACATGAGGGTTCTCCAAATTCACATGGCCATAACTCTCTAACCTTGAGGAGTTATGTGATGTTCCACATATCACCAAAAATGACATGACAAGCACTATCCATCTAGAATAGTCTCACTTGCAAATTCACTGATTTTCATTACATTATTCCTCAACCAAACACTATACTACTGGGGTTACTAAACCATACATCTAGGATGACTCAACCACTTAACCATCTAAAATTTGCAAAGCATCATCCTATGATGGATTTAACCATAATGGGACCATTTTGGAGTTCATTCATTTGGTACTTCCTATCAACCATGACATGACATCAATGATACAACTCCTTTTACTATCAACACATCACTATGACACCTCATGACATCATCCCTCTGAAATCAATTACATCCATGACCACATGATCCAACAATTAGTACATCAATGATACAAACACATTACTAAGACAATACTTGACATCAAACCTTTGACATCAATCCTTTGACATCAATGACAACATAGTACAACATAACTTACTTTTCAAATCATGCAGCCGTTTCCGAAAAAACCCTGAAAATTTGTTGATTTTAAAATGTCAATAACTTCAATTCTCGGATGTTGGAACATCTATCCCTAATGGTTCATCACACTTCTCTTGGATTCAGTTGGTTGAGAGGTTGACCTACATCTAAAAACAATTGGTCAAGTGATCAACCAAATCTATACATTAGTCGAATGAATAATCGACAAGTCTGTCAGTCAGACAGTCAACCAATAGTCGAAAATAGTCGGATGGTGGATCGAATGGCCTAGCAATCGAATATGATTTGGATGCATGGATGATCGGGTAGAGCATCCTTGTATAACTAACTAGACATCACGGATTTGACAGAGTCAACTCTAACAAGCGATGGTTATATGTGGGCAAGATCTTCCTGATTACAAGGAAAGTGGTAAGATCTCGAGGCTATAAATAGTAGACCCCATGGGTCATTTTCATCACAGTGATATTGTTATTGTGTAATAGATGTCCAATATGAATTGTGATGTTCTGATCACAGTGCATTGTGATTAAGTGTTTGTAACGGTGTCTTTAGACACCACTTCTTCTGTCTTCAAAATTTAAATTTCCTCTTCGATTATCTAAAGTACCATCTTTTTCTGTCGAATTAGGTTCCACCCAATTCCCCAACATGGTATCTGACTCAACGGTTTGAAGCCTTGCTTGTTATCTGCAAATCTTGCGGAGTCAGATCTGTGATATGATTGACTCTAGGTCAGTGGCTTGCCGATTGGAACTTGTTGAAACATAACAATTTATGTCTAGATATCGAAGATGGCTTTGAAGATTGATCATATTATTTTGAATGGACCAAATTACATAGTTTGGGCACAAGACATGGAAACCCTACTAAAGAGAAAAGTATTGTTGCAATATACGAAGACTGTGATTCTATATCCATCAGACGATAAGGTAAAGTTCATTGTTGATGGAAAGAAGGATGAGGCTATGGGGGTCATCACGACCTAATCTCGCGAGAGGTTCATTTTCATATGAGTGAAATTGACTGCCCTCATTAATTCTGGAAGAAGTTAACGTCGTTGTTCGAAAGAGTCGATGAAAGTAACAACATGGAATTGGAGAAAGAGTTGACCTCTCTCGATCCTCATTATTTTGATAGAATAGAGGACTATCTATCATGTGTAAAGGAACTCCATTTGAAATTGGGAAAATGTGGAAAGAATTATCATAAGGAATATGGACAACTCATTGAGATGGTCCTGGTGAATTTGAGAACAACATTTGATGTGTTTGTTTCGACTTTTCACATCATTTGGCAGACACACAAGGAAGGTGGTAGGTTTTACACCTTTGAATATTTTTGTGGTCTTTTGATTATTGATCAACATATATTGCTTGAAGAAGGCAAGCTTGGTGGTAAACATCAAGCCCACTTACACAAGGGAAAGTGATCCGCCTGATCTTTTAATGACTATGGTTGAGTTTTAATTTTGCATGCATTAATTAACCATTTGA
>ML841882.1:27146-40240 GCA_009831015.1 Picea engelmannii
CTCCAAGAAGTTAGGCTCCAAAACTACCCAATAACTCCCAAAAATGGATTAATTACATTAAAAATAACAAAAAGTGGTTAAAAAACCCACTTTTAACTATAATATAGTTGTAATACGGGCTTAAGCCCCCTTTATTGGGCACACGCACCTTTGGCACAGTCATATGGCTTACATATGGCCGAGCGCTAGCCCAAAGGGCTAAGCGCTGGCCCTAACCATGCATTGACACTTGGTTCCGTTGGAAACCATACAACCGTTGGGCTAACAGTTGCAACCGCACATATATGGTCATATTTTATTGAAACTAATCCACGATTGTGTTAGAACCCCATGCCACATACATGTATATGGTCACATAACAAGGGATAAGACCACGGGTTAAAACCGTTATAACCACACATTACCTTCCGCTCTCGGTCACGGTCGAATGGTTACGATATGCGCCGAGGGCTGGGGCGAAGCCCCGGCCCTTCCCCCCCACGGATCAACACTTAAATCAAATTTAAATATAATTTCTGGCGGATAGATAATAAGAACCACCGGCGGGGCGGGTGGCTAGCCCAACCCTGCCAGTCCTTGGCCTGCTTGATAGGTCGCGGGTTCGAACCCCTCCGACGACATACCGAACTTTTATATGTAAACCCAACAACAAATCATGGGGTGCCACGTGGCAGCCCTTGACTGGGCCACGTGGCACCTTAACCACCAACCATAAACTGACACATGTCGCTTACCAATTGGACCACGTACTTGCCAACTGTTGATTTCCGTACTGCCTCGTCAACCGCCACGTCACTCGCCGTACTGTCCAGTCACTTTCCATGTCACTCGCCGTACTATCTCGGTCATCCTACCATGTCATCTGCTGACATCATCATACGGTCACCATGTCATATGCTGACATCATCCATGCCACGTGTCACCCTTCCAGTGGTGACACGTGTCACCTTGGGATTGGCCCAACTGTACGCCAAAAAGTCCAAAACTGTCTGCCACGTGTCACTACCCAAGGCTACCACGTGTCACCTGTACGGACCTGCCACATGTCATTTGTACGGACCTGCCACATCAGCATACAGACATGCCACGTCAGGGTCCGTACGGACTATACAGACTGCATAGTTAGCGAAATTTTTTTTTGCCTGTTTGACTTTTCGGACAGAATACGATATCTTCTCCATACGGACTCCGTTTGACAAAGTAAATATACCACCGGAATCAGGAAGACAAGACGAACGCAATGGTGTTGGTTTCATTGGATTCCGAGCACTTTCATTTTTGACAATTTTTCAAGCTCTGTCAGGCTTCTGAATCCGATTTCGGATCACACCTCCCCACAATAAGAGCTTTTGGTCCCCAAAAGGTTACTGACTACTCAACAAGCTCGGGATAGGCCACCCAGCTTGATTTTTGTCTCTGAACTAAAACAATTACATTAATGGAAGCAAAATACAATGAAGTTGAGACATCCACTTCTGGCATAACCAAGTGACTGATTTCTTTCCTTCACGATGTTCCTCTTGCTTCACTGGTAATCCTTCCTCCTTCATGAGTACATGCAAAATCCTTTTATCCTTCCTTGGATGAAGCTCCAGATTAAGCTTCCAACAACTAGCGTTTTGATGTCCACTCTTGTTGCAAAACGTGCAATGAGTTTTTGGCATCCAGACCTGTTTACCCTTCTCCTTCTTCCGTTGTGGACTTGAGCCTTTATGTCGTGTTTCCTTCCTGGTCGACATAGGTTTCCTGTACAAAGTTTGTCTCTTCCAACACTTGGCAACACAATGCTTAGGTGAATGACAATAAGTACATGGATAAAGATTCCAAAAGTTCCGGTTTACTTGATTATGATTGTTATAATCAAAAGGAGAAATAAAAACATGACCATTATACCTTCCATGCTGATCTTCACTTTTCTTTGGAAACGACTTGCATTCACTACCACAACCCTGAAGTGATGCACCATCTCCTTTTGTGAAGTGTTCTCGCAATGTCTTAAGTTGGCCATTTGAAGCATTACTTGCTTCCGAAGTTTTGGAACCTATCTTGGAAGACTCTCCAAGGTCCCCTTTGCCATATCCCAATCCTAAGTATCGAGGCCTTTCCTCAACCTCAATAGGATTTACAATGCCTTGACCTCTACATCCAAGGCCCTTTCCTTCTTCATAACCCATCTTGGTTAGTATTCTCAAACCTACACCTTTTGTATGTTTTTCGAATGCACCAAAACCAGCTTGATGAGAATGAGGAAAATTTGATGAGGAACCTTCACTGCATACCTCAGATATGTTTTCTGAAATAGATGTAGAAGGCACTCCCTTCAATCCTTCTTTTCCTTTGTTGTTCTTTGAAGCTTTCACTTGAACCGCGCTCTTTCGTTCCAAGTAGTCTTCATACAACACCTTCACCATCTCGGCCATGGCAAACACCGAATCTCTGAACTCCTGTTCATTTTGAGAAAGTCCTCTTGTCGATGCCATTTTCTTCCTTGAGATGAGCTCTTCCCTGGCTAACATGAAAAACTCAAATCCAAACGTCAACTAGCTCTGATACCACTTGATCCGCCGGATCTTTTAATGACTATGGTTGAGTTTTAATTTTGCATGCATTAATTAACCATTTGAGAAAAATTAGTGAAGAATGAGGAAAGAAAAGGAATTATGACAGCCATATACATATGTGCAGATCTGAAATGCAATAAAAGACAGCAAACAATAACACGCAGATTGATAACGGAGTTCGGCACAACTTTGCCTACGTCTCCGGGCCTTTTCTCTGTGAGGGAGGCTTCTTTATTTCTATTCGAAAGCTCAAAAGTACATCGCTGCAATGCCAAATGGCTACAAGACTGATCTGGTCATGTTCATCCAGATCTCTAGAACCATGCAAAGAAAACGACACGCAAAGCGGACATCCAGAGCTCTCAGAAATGGTCCGACAGCGTCTCCTCCTCAACAGCTTCTCTGCCTCAAACTGGCTTTGGCTTGGCTTCTCCTCAGCATCATTCTGCTCTAAATGCCCTCAAAGCTATCCTCATGACCTCAAACAGGCCTGGGTTATATAGCTGGGAAGGTAGTTTCTCATCTCCAACTTCCTCCAAGAAGTTAGGCTCCAAAACTACCCAATAACTCCCAAAAATGGATTAATTACATTAAAAATAACAAAAAGTGGTTAAAAAACCCACTTTTAACTATAATATAGTTGTAATACGGGCTTAAGTCCCCTTTATTAGGCACGCGCACCTTTGGCACAATCATATGTCTTACATATGGCCGAGCGCTAGCCCAAAGGGCTAAGCGCTGACCCTAACCATGCGTTGACACTTGGTTCCGTTGGCAACCATACAACCGTTGGGCTAACGGTTGTAACCGCGCATATATGGTCATATGTTATTGAAACTAATCCACGACTGTGTTAGAACCCCGCGCCACATACATGTACACGGTCACATAACAAGGGATAAGACCACGGGTTATAACCGTTACAACCACACATTACCTTCTGCTCCCGATCACGGTCGAATGGTTACGATATGCACCAAGGGCTGGGGCGAAGCCCCGACCCTTCCCCCCCCGCGGCTCAACACTTAAATCAAATTTAAATATAATTTCTACCGGATAGATAATAAGAACCACCGGCGGGGCGGGTGGCTAGCCCAACCCTGCCAGTCCTTGGCCCGCTCGATAGGTCGCGGGTTCGAACCCCTCCGACGACATACCAAACTTTTATATGTAAACCCAACAACAAATCATGGGGTGCCACATGGCAGCCCTTGACTGGGCCACGTGGCACCTTAACCACCAACCATAAAATGACATGTGTTGCTTACCGATTGGACCATGTACTTGCCAACTGTCGATTTCCGTACTGCCTCGTCAACCTCCACGTCACTCGCCGTACTGTCCAGTCACTTGCCACGTCACTCGCCGTACTGTCTCGGTCATCCTGCCATGTCATCTGCTGATGTCATCGTATGGTCACCACGTCATATGCTGATGTCATCCGTGCCACGTGTCACCCTTCCAGTGGTGACACGTGTCACCTTGGGATTGGCCCAACTGTACGCCAAAAAGTCCAAAACTGTCTGCCACGTGTCACTACCCAAGGCTGCCATGTGTCACCTGTACAAACCTACCATGTGTCATCTGTACGGACCTGCCACGTCAGCGTCCGTACGAAATGTACGGACTGCACAGTCAGCAATTTTTTTTTTTGCCTGTTTGACTTTTCGGACAGAATGCGATATCTTCTCCATACGGACTCCGTTTGACAAAGTAAATATACGACCGGAATCAGGAAGACGAGACAGACACAATGGTGTTGGTTTCGTCGGATTCCGAGCACTTTCATTTTTGAGCATTTTTTAAGCCCCGTCAGGCTTCTGAATCCGATTTCGGATCAGAAAGGGAAAGTCCAATCATAGGGAAAGAGGATGATTTGATACCCCTGCATAGAGACCTCGATGCCACATCCAAAAACCTAAAGGGAAAACAAATACACCTCGTCAAATTCGAAAGAAGAAGACATGTCAGTGCAATGGAAATATTGGACATGTGGAGAAAGTTTGCTATAAGAAGAGAGATGATTTAGAGGAGAAGATTGAACACCTCGAAGGAGATGTGTCTGTTGTTCGCATACTCGCTGATAATTTCACCTTCCAAGTCGGAAATTCTCAAGCCTTGTTATCTCATTATTCACAGAATGAACGGGTAGTCAACTTTAGGTGCACTCATCATATGACTAAGGATGTTTGCTTGTTCACATCCTTGAATGAAGCCAAGGAGATGAAGATTTATGTTGCTGATGATTTTTATCTTGATATTGTTGGTTAGGGTGATATTTCCTATCGACATAGAGAATTGTCAATGTTTATCATGTGCCAAACCTCAGTGCCAATATATTATCTATTTATTAGTTAACACATACAAGTAATATTGTATAATTTGGGGCAAATTGGTTCTTTGTTAGAGATATGAATAAAGGTCAGTTGATTGTCATCAGAGGGTTTCTCGAACCAAAGGATAGCCTATATAAATTCCATGACATGACTTGACCCGACACCGAATATACTTCTCTTGCTTCTCACACTGATGAATGAAGTTGAATTTGACATGAATGACTCGGACACCTAAAATTTTGAAGTCTAAAATCGATGGAAACTCAAAACATGGTTCTTGGTATACCTAAAGTGTTTCCCCCTAAAAGAATCTGCAACCTAGAGCTGGTTCATAGTGATGTTTGTTGCATCAATGTACCTTCCCTCGTAGGTGAAAGGTATATCTTGAATTGCATTGGTGATCTCTCTTGTTTCACATGGGTCTATTTTGTGAAGAATACGAATATCATCTTTGAAAACTTCAGAGAGTTTAGAGCCATTGCTAAAAAGTAATGTGGCCAACCCATCAAGTGCCTAAGATCAAACAATGGTGATGAGTATGTAATTTGACCTTTTGAAGTGTTGGTTGTGGAGCCTAATTATCTTCCTGATTCAGAGGTCTTTGTTTTCAATTGTGTTTATACCCCATTAAGACTGTACACCCCTCCACGCGAGGGGGTTGCAAGGGGGGATTGCCCCCTCTTAAGGGGTCCAGGGGACTCATCCCCTCGGTTGGGGGGTCTGAGGGAAAGAAGGCCCCCGAAGGAAAAATTTCCTTGTAAATGTGTATTGTAATTTCATAGTAAATTTGGACCGTTCATTATAAGGTCTCATATATGACAATAGAAGTTATGTTAGGGTTTTTTTTCCCTATAAGGAAACCCTCTTTTATGAGGGAAATGTATTGCGACTATGTATCATTTCAAATATTGTATTATGAGAGAGGAGACTGTGAGAGAAAGAAGAGGAAGTTACATCAGGTGTGTTGTAGGTTGTATCCCTTCATTTGCTGGATAATAAAAGGAAGGACCTGAAAATTTCTCTGGTGGACATATCCCACACTCGGTGAACCACGTATATCTATGTCTCTATTGTATTGTGTATCTTCTATGTTTTATTTATGCATTTGTTTTTATTTTATTGCTTCACAATCCTGTTTTTATTACAACTGTTATCAGAGCGAAAGGTAACTCGCAGGAAAAGAGGGTTCCTAGTTCGAGTGGGAGAAATGGTGGAAGATGGAAAGTTTAGGGTCAAGAAATTTAACGACCAAAACTACCGGTTATGGAAGATGTAGATTGAAGATTATTTATATAAGAAGGATCTATTCCTACCCTTGGGTGGTGTAATACCCCTAGGCCGAACCTAACTGTAATTGTAAATGCAAATGTACTTAAGTTGGTGACCTGTTTGATATCATTTTTGTATGCACCTTCCATGGAATAGTGCGCACATGTACTGCACAGTAAAATGATGAAGTGTGCACATTCCAGGATACCGCGCGCAACAAACTTAAGTGCGCATGATTTTGAGGCCAGGGAGCCTTTGTGTATATGTTGTGTTTTATAGGCCAGTGAGCCAGTTATGATAAGCTAGGAGGCTTATGTTTTGTATTAGGCCAGAGAGCCTAGATGCTAAAAAAGGCCAATGGGCCTATTTTTGTATATGTCTCATCATTAATATAATACATCGTTGCGTGTAGACCGACCACTATAAAAGAGTATGGGGGACTAAACTCCACTAGTTAGGAAAAGGCAGGGGCTAAAAGTTAAGGATAAGGGGCTAAGCTAGGGAGCTTAAGCCAAAAATGAATATTATATTAATATTCCTTAAAGTATAAAGTATGAATAATTATTTTATCCTAAGTTCTAAGGATGGGGACATGTGGGCCAAAGTAGCTCCCAACATGACAAGTGCCAAGTTGGGAACACGCATACATATAGTTTGGACTGATTTCATTTTTCGATCATTCATTCAATCATTCCATGCTCATTCAAACACTCATTGAGATGTCCTCTGTACTTCTCTATACCTGTATCTGTACCTGAACCAATACCATACCCATACCTATACCCGTACCTGTACTTGGTTAACTGGGGAGTTGTACTAAAAAGGTGGGTTGTCAGGCCCATGGGATATGGAAGAGGCAGGTTGTCAGGCCTGTGAGAATTTCTCTCTAGGTGAGAGAATTGCTGGGAATTGATTTCGTGAAGGTGCTAAACTGCAACTACAAGGATCTAAGACTTCCTGTTCGGCCTGTTACTGAAGCCTTGGAAGGGAAGTGGGGTAGATGATGGACTGTTGAGTAGAGAAGGGGCACACTTCCTGGGGTGGGACATGCATGTGGGGAATGAGGGACTGTAGGCTATTAGTTTGAGTTGGTACCTATGACAAAGTCTTTCCTGTTGTCTGAGATACATCAGCCTGGTTAGGAATCTCTTTACCCGGGTGGAGTTTAGTCCCAACTCGAGGGTGACCCACTGCTGAGAGTGATGAGTAGTGTGGTCTAAGGTTGGGAGGTTCGTGGAAGGTATGCACGCAGTTGGTGATATTTTTACCAAGATAAGTGTCAATTGTGTGTTAATTTATATGTTGCATTATTAATTATGTGTTTATTTTTATGGGTTTTTCTTGTGTGTGGTTTATACCTGTCGTTATATTAATGGGTATTGCTTGTCTATGCTGCATGTATATGTTTACTGTTATTTCCGTATGACTCTGTGAATTTACAAAATGTATTTGTTTGTTTTAAGTTATATATATATAAAGTTCCACAAGAGTTTCTGGGTGTATATGTTTTAATTTGCATACAGTTCGAATTTTTTTACGTGGCATAGCCTAGTTGGATGCCAAGTATGTTACAATATGGTATCAGAGCTTCAGTTTTTAACACTTAGCTTGGATGGGCCGAGGAAGTTGAGTTGAAGTGGAATTTCATAGAGGATTGATTTCAAAGTGGCCAAATTTCAAGTTACTGAGCGTCCATGGTAAAAAACAAAATTAGAAGCAATTGCGTGGAATTGGGAAAAATCCCCAATTTCTGTTGTTAAATCCACAGGAAAATTGAGAAATTTGGCCAAGTGCTGAGATATTCTTAATTTGATATCTGTTCTATTAAATTTAGACCCGGAATTGGTCGAATTTGAAGTTACAGGGAAGCCATGACAGATGGAGCGAGATTAGTTGATTAAAATTCTCAATTTGTGAATTGAGTTTGGGAAAAATTCATTCCAAAAATTTCAACCCACAACGATTTGTTATTGTAGAGGTTGAATTGGTGTTATCGGGGTGAAATTGAACAAATTTTATTGTTGCAGAATGTCTATGGTAAAAATTGGGAAAAAGTTAGGCAAAAGCCCCAATTTCTACAACGGAATTCACGAGGAATTGATGTGCATAAAAATGAATGTGTGCAGGTGGGCGCACTAAAAATGCATGATGCGTAGTGAAAATATTGTGATATGTGGAAAAATATTGGCTTGCGGGTGCGCGTAGTAAAATTTGGCACTGCGTAGAAAAATATTGGTGTGCGGGTGCACACGCTAAAATTTTGCGCTGCGCGAAAAAATATTGGCGTGCTGGTGCGTGTGTAAAATTTTGTGCTGGGCGGAAAAATATTGGCGTGCGGGTGGTGTGCATGCTAAAATTTGGTGCCGCACGGCAAAATATTGGCGTGCAGGTACATGCGCTAAAATTTTGCACCGCGCGGAAAAATATTAGCGCACGGGCGTGCGCACTTAAATTGGACACTGCACGGAAAAATATTGGCACGTGGGTCTACAGACTTAAATTTGGCGTTGCGCGGAGCATAGTGGCATTGGGTGGAAAAAAAATACTGGTTCGTGCGATGTGCACATGCATAATAATGGCGTGCGTGGTGTGTGCAGTATTGGGTATTGGCAGAGCGTAGAGAAATTTTGCTGGTGCACGCGCAATGTGGGTATATGTTATCGCACGACAATTTAGTTAATGGTGCACGCAGAGTACTGGTGCGTGGCGGGGGCATAATAAACTTTGTCATGGTGAAGCGTGTAGAGTAAAGTGCGTGCAAAATATTAGCGTGTGACACAAAAATTGAGTGCAACAGGTATTAGTGCAAGAACCAAAATTGTGCGTGGTGGATATTGGCACGCAATACAAAAGTAGTGCGCACCAGTTATTGGCGCGACAAAGAAGTGAACCACATTGATTATAGGTGCGCGGGGCATGCAATAACTTATGGTGTTGCTGCGCATGCTAAATATGGGCGTACAGGTTCAAATTTTTGTGCGCAAAGTATTTTGGATGGTCTATAACAACAGAAAACCAACGAATTTCCGCGACATTTTATATTGTTTGAAGGTCATCTTTTTGCAGTGCGTTTTTGAGGCCCTTAACAACGTTTTTAGCTACTCAAAAACCATAAGAATACATTTTACCAAGGTATCTCAACAAATTAAATGAAAAAGCCCAGAGAGAGTTTTCTAATGGTGTAAACCGTTCATCAAACAAAGCTTTTATGAGGAAGTTACAAGACAAACAATGGAGGGTAAATTTTAAGACCCAACTAACTTCGAAGAGCCATAAATTTCTACTCCAGAATCAAATTAAGGCGCAAGAGTAGTCAATGGAAAGATATTGAACCATAGAAGACATTCCTAGAGCTGAATTAAATTTCTGGGCATGTTAAAAATGTTTAATATGGTAAAGAAGGTACCTGTAGCATTCTAGACCAAAAACATGAATTGGCCTAGAACTTCAGCAGGCTGTACTTAGCATCCCAGAATCCAGAAAAAGGTGAAACTTGGATAGACTGTCCAAAATATGTATATGAAGAAACCCAATTGAGCTCCTACTAAAACTCCAATGGAATAGGTGCAACAATGCATAATTACAACACAAAGTTGCACCAAGTTGAAGAGTGAACAAAAAAATTAGTGGACAATTTTCAAATAACCATAACTTTCTGCTCAAGACTCAAAATTGAGCATGGAAGCAGGCTTTGGAAAGGTGTTGGACAGTAGAATATAATTATTCACCTAGGAAATTGATCCAAGCATTCATTTTTTCAGGAAATCATAAGAAATAATTCTGATATATTATTGAACCAGAATGATTCATATTTTTCATGAAATTGATGAGTCAGTTAACCTGACAGAGTTTTGTTGGCTACACATTTTGCAGAGTTAACAACAACTAGATCAGATCAGGATCAACACAAAGTGCAGAGGAATAAAATATGCACATGGAATTACACCCAAGAAGATTAAATTAGAGGGATGGATGTCCATTTGGGCATTGAAGGAACAAACTCCAATGGACATGGAGAAGGAAGGAATGAAAACATGAATATGGTAGAGACCATTAAAAATTTGCAGAAGGATGTCCAAAGCCATAAAATTGATAATGAAAGGATTATGAAAGACAAGGAGCAGAAGGAGGAATTCAACATAAAGTTAATGCAGAGCTTGAACATAATAGAAAATAAATTGGATAAGGAGAGTGGCTCAAGCAAATCAGGAAGTCACAGGTCTCTTGATGAGAAAAGAAGAACAAGAAGTGTTAGCAAACATTACCATCACTCCCTGAGGCATTCCAATAAGAGAACATGCAAACACTCAAGTCCATCCGTTGTCAGGAAGCATAAGAGGTCTGGGGTGGATGAGCTACGAGGAGAAATGAACAAAATCAAACCTCCTACATTTGATGGTGAGCACAAGAAGGATGAAGATGTAGAAACATGGCTGCTGGGCATGAGAAAGTATTTTCAATTGCATAATTATTCTTCTCATGCAGAAGGAAGAGTTTCCATCTATCAACTCAAGGGAAAGGCATCCATGTGGTGGGATCAACTTGTGCATATGCAACACATTAAAGAGAAAAATGTTACTTGGAGGGAATTCAAGAAGTATTTTGAAAATAAATACTTGACTAAGAGATACTATGACAAGAAAATAAAAGAGTTATTTGAACTCAAGCTTGGGAGTATGACCATAGATGAATATGAAAGAAGGTTTTTATAACTGTTGAAGTATGTTTCTTTCATCAATGATGAGACAGTTAAGATTCAGAGGTATTTGAGTGGATTTCCTTCATTGATCAGTGAAAAAATACAATATGATGATCCCAAGACATTGGAGGAGACCATAAGGTGAGCTAAGTGCATATATGATCAACAAAAATCAAGGTCAATTTTCCAAAAATCTTGGGAAGAAAAGAATAAATTCAAGATGGATCAGAGGAAGAAGGGAAGTAAGACACCATTCTTCAGAAATAATCCTCAGGGACAACCAACTTCCAGAGAACCCAGAACGATTGAGACATGGGGTCAAAGGCCAAGGCAACCACCTATTCAATGTTGGGGTTGTAAAGAAGATCACATGTTTAGAGATTGTCCTCACAGAGGTGAAAAAGTGAGGACTGTTCACAATGTACAACAAGATGAAACAATGGAGGACATGGGCATAAATGTACCAAGGATCTATGCATCCTTGGACAACAGACAAGCAAAGTATCAGTCACATATGATTGAAGTGGAAGGTATGATCAACAACCAAACCATTGTTATTTTAATTGATTAAGGAGCTAGTCATAGTTATATAGATCCTAAGATGGTGGAAAGTTTTCATTTTCCAAGAAGCAAGCATGGAAAATCTTGGTTTGTGCAACTGGCGACCGGAGCCAAAAGAAAAGTTAATGAGATGGTTAAGTCATGTCTTATGGACATGAATGGACTGAACACCAGTGCATATTTAAACATCTTGCCTTTAGGTTCCTATGACTGTCTAATTGGGATGGATTGGTTGGACCAACATCATGCCATCCTAGAATGTCATAACAAGGAATTTACTTGCTTGGATGAGGAGGTGAACTTAAGGATAGTGCAGGGAATTCCCAGGGTAGTAACCATCAGAGAAATTTCAGCATTGCAGCTGAAGAAATATTATAGAAAAGGGTGTCAAATATTTGCAGCACATATGGAAGAGACACTTAAATATAAGGTGTCAAATATTGAAGATTATGCAGTCCTAAAATAGTTTTAAGATGTGTTTAAGGAAATACCAATAATACCCCCTAAAAGAAACATTGATTTCTCCATAAATTTGATTTCTCGAGCAGCTCCAGTATCCAAGACTCCCTACAAGATGAGTACACTAGAATTGAAGGAGTTGCAAATGAAACTTGAAGAGCTTCTGAAGAAGGGGTATATACACCCAAGTGCGTCACCTTGGGGTGCTCCGATTTTATTTGTGAAGAAAAAGGATGGAACATTGAGACTTTGCATTTACTTTAGGCAATTGAACAAGGTAATTGTGGAGAATAAGTATCCTTTGCCAATGATTGATGACCTCTTTGATCAGTGGAAAGATGCAAAAATATTCTCCAAGATTGATCTTAGGTATGGTTATCATCAAGTAAGAATTAAAGAAGAAGACATTAGCAATACTGCGTTCGGAACAAGGTATGGTCATTATGAGTCCACAGTGGTGCCCTTTGGATTATAAAATGCACCAACTGTCTTCATGTGTTTAATGAATGGTATTTTCAGAGAATAGTTAGACAAGTTTGTCATTGCATTTTTAGGTGAAATTATTATATATTCTAAGTCAAAGAAAGAGCATGAACAACACTTGAGGATGGTATTACAAGTATTAAGGGAGCATTAGTTGTATGCCAAATTGTGCTAGTGCTCATTTTATAAGAAACAAATTCATTATTTGGGACATATCATTTCAGAGGATGGGATAGCAGTGGATCCTGAGAAGATAGAAGCCATTAGAGGATGGTCAACGCCAAAGAATGTGACAAAGGTTAGATCATTCATGGGCCTTGTAGGATACTATAGGAGATTTATTGAAGGATTCTCAAAGATTGCATACCCAATCACTTCCTTGCAAAAGAAGCATGTGAAGTTTCAGTGGACATTGAATTGTGAAAATAGTTTCTAACACTTGAAGCAATTATTAACTAGTGCTCCAATTTCAAGGATTGTGGATCCAAATGAAGACTTCAATGTATCCACAAATGCATGTAAAGAAGGACTTGGTGGAATCCTTAGTCAAAATGGGTTTGTTGTATGTTATGAATCAAGGAAGTTGAAGGAGCATGAAAGTCACTATGCCACTCATGATTTGGAGTTGGCAGCCATGGTGCATGCCTTGAGGAAATGGGTTCACTACCTCATGGGGAAAAGGTTTGAGCTGAGGACAGACCATAATGGTCTAAAATATTTATTTGA
>ML841882.1:42820-53839 GCA_009831015.1 Picea engelmannii
CATATCCCAATCCTAAGTATCGAGGCCTTTCCTCAACCTCAATAGGATTTACAATGCCTTGACCTCTACATCCAAGGCCCTTTCCTTCTTCATAACCCATCTTGGTTAGTATTCTCAAACCTACACCTTTTGTATGTTTTTCGAATGCACCAAAACCAGCTTGATGAGAATGAGGAAAATTTGATGAGGAACCTTCACTGCATACCTCAGATATGTTTTCTGAAATAGATGTAGAAGGCACTCCCTTCAATCCTTCTTTTCCTTTGCTGTTCTTTGAAGCTTTCACTTGAACCGTGCTCTTTCGTTCCAAGTAGTCTTCATACAACACCTTCACCATCTCGGCCATGGCAAACACCGAATCTCTGAACTCCTGTTCATTTTGAGAAAGTCCTCTTGTCGATGCCATTTTCTTCCTTGAGATGAGCTCTTCCTTGGCTAACATGAAAAACTCAAATCCAAACGTCAACTAGCTCTGATACCACTTGATCCGCCGAATCTTTTAATGACTATGGTTGAGTTTTAATTTTGCATGCATTAATTAACCATTTGAGAAAACTTAGTGAAGAATGAGGAAAGAAAAGGAATTATGACAGCCATATACATATGTGCAGATCTGAAATGCAATAAAAGACAGCAAACCATAACACGCAGATTGATAACGGAGTTCGACACAACTTTGCCTACGTCTCCGGGCCTTTTCTCTGTGAGGGAGGCTTCTTTATTTCTGTTCAAAAGCTCAAAAGTACATTACTGCAATGCAAAATGGCTACAAGACTGATCTGGTCATGTTCGTCCAGATCTCTAGAACCATGCAAAGAAAACGACACGCAAAACGGACATCCGGAGCTCTCCGAAATGGTCCGACAGCGTCTCCTCCTCAACAGCTTCTCTGCCTCAAACTGGCTTTGGCTTGGCTTCTCCTCAGCATCATTCTACTCTAAATGCCCTCAAAGCTATCCTCATGACCTCAAACAGGCCTGGGTTATATAGCTGGGAAGGTAGTTGCTCATCTCCAACTTCCTCCAAGAAGTTAGGCTCCAAAACTACCCAATAACTCCCAAAAATGGATTAATTACATAAAAAATAACAAAAAGTGGTTAAAAAACCCACTTTTAACTATAATATAGTTGTAATACGGGCTTAAGTCCCCTTTATTGGGCACGCGCACCTTTGGCACAATCATATGGCTTACATATGGCCGAGCACTAGCCCAAAGGGCTAAGCGCTGACCCTAACCATGCGTTGACACTTGGTTCCGTTGGCAACCATACAACCGTTGGGCTAACGGTTGTAACCGCGCATATATGGTCATATGTTATTGAAACTAATCCACGGCTGTGTTAGAACCCCGCGCCACATACATGTACACGGTCACATAACAAGGGATAAGACCACGGGTTATAACTGTTATAACCGCACATTACCTTCTGCTCCCGGTCACGGTCGAATGGTTACGATATGCGCCGAGGGCTGGGGTGAAGCCCCGGCCCTTCCCCCCCGCGGCTCAACACTTAAATCAAATTTAAATATAATTTCTACCGGATAGATAATAAGAACCACCGGCGGGGCGGGTGGCTAGCCCAACCCTGCCAGTCCTTGGCCCGCTCGATAGGTCGTGGGTTCGAACCCCTCCGGCGACATACCAAACTTTTATATGTAAACCCAACAACAAATCGTGGGGTGCCACATGGCAGCCCTTGACTGGGCCACGTGGCACCTTAACCACCAACCATAAAATGACATGTGTCGCTTACCGATTGGACCACGTACTTGCCAACTGTCGATTGCCGTACTGCCTCGTCAACCGCCACTTCACTCGCCGTACTGTCCAGTCACTTGCCACGTCACTCGCCGTACTGTCTCGGTCATCCTGCCATGTCATCTGCTGATGTCATCATATGGTCACCACGTCATATGCTGACGTCATCCGTGCCACGTGTCACCCTTCCAGTGGTGACACGTGTCACCTTGGGATTGGCCCAACTGTACGCCATAAAGTCCAAAACTGTCTGCCACGTGTCACTACCCAAGGCTGCCATGTGTCACCTGTATGAACCTGCCATGTGTCGTCTATATGGACCTGCCACGTCAGCGTCCGTACGGACTGTACGGACTGCACAGTCAGCAATTTTTTTTTTTGCCTGTTTGACTTTTCGGACAGAATGCGATATCTTCTCCATACGGACTCCGTTTGACAAAGTAAATATACGACCGGAATCAGGAAGACGAGACAGACACAATGGTGTTGGTTTCGTCGGATTCCGAGCACTTTCATTTTTGAGCATTTTTTAAGCCCCGTCAGGCTTCTGAATCCGATTTCGGATCAGAAAGGGAAAGTCCAATCATAGGGAAAGAGGATGATTTGATACCCCTGCATAGAGACCTCGATGCCACATCCAAAAACCTAAAGGGAAAACAAATACACCTCGTCAAATTCGAAAGAAGAAGACATGTCAGTGCAATGGAAATATTGGACATGTGGAGAAAGTTTGCTATAAGAAGAGAGATGATTTAGAGGAGAAGATTGAACACCTCGAAGGAGATGTGTCTGTTGTTCGCATACTCGCTGATAATTTCACCTTCCAAGTCGGAAATTCTCAAGCCTTGTTATCTCATTATTCACAGAATGAACGGGTAGTCAACTTTAGGTGCACTCATCATATGACTAAGGATGTTTGCTTGTTCACATCCTTGAATGAAGCCAAGGAGATGAAGATTTATGTTGCTGATGATTTTTATCTTGATATTGTTGGTTAGGGTGATATTTCCTATCGACATAGAGAATTGTCAATGTTTATCATGTGCCAAACCTCAGTGCCAATATATTATCTATTTATTAGTTAACACATACAAGTAATATTGTATAATTTGGGGCAAATTGGTTCTTTGTTAGAGATATGAATAAAGGTCAGTTGATTGTCATCAGAGGGTTTCTCGAACCAAAGGATAGCCTATATAAATTCCATGACATGACTTGACCCGACACCGAATATACTTCTCTTGCTTCTCACACTGATGAATGAAGTTGAATTTGACATGAATGACTCGGACACCTAAAATTTTGAAGTCTAAAATCGATGGAAACTCAAAACATGGTTCTTGGTATACCTAAAGTGTTTCCCCCTAAAAGAATCTGCAACCTAGAGCTGGTTCATAGTGATGTTTGTTGCATCAATGTACCTTCCCTCGTAGGTGAAAGGTATATCTTGAATTGCATTGGTGATCTCTCTTGTTTCACATGGGTCTATTTTGTGAAGAATACGAATATCATCTTTGAAAACTTCAGAGAGTTTAGAGCCATTGCTAAAAAGTAATGTGGCCAACCCATCAAGTGCCTAAGATCAAACAATGGTGATGAGTATGTAATTTGACCTTTTGAAGTGTTGGTTGTGGAGCCTAATTATCTTCCTGATTCAGAGGTCTTTGTTTTCAATTGTGTTTATACCCCATTAAGACTGTACACCCCTCCACGCGAGGGGGTTGCAAGGGGGGATTGCCCCCTCTTAAGGGGTCCAGGGGACTCATCCCCTCGGTTGGGGGGTCTGAGGGAAAGAAGGCCCCCGAAGGAAAAATTTCCTTGTAAATGTGTATTGTAATTTCATAGTAAATTTGGACCGTTCATTATAAGGTCTCATATATGACAATAGAAGTTATGTTAGGGTTTTTTTTCCCTATAAGGAAACCCTCTTTTATGAGGGAAATGTATTGCGACTATGTATCATTTCAAATATTGTATTATGAGAGAGGAGACTGTGAGAGAAAGAAGAGGAAGTTACATCAGGTGTGTTGTAGGTTGTATCCCTTCATTTGCTGGATAATAAAAGGAAGGACCTGAAAATTTCTCTGGTGGACATATCCCACACTCGGTGAACCACGTATATCTATGTCTCTATTGTATTGTGTATCTTCTATGTTTTATTTATGCATTTGTTTTTATTTTATTGCTTCACAATCCTGTTTTTATTACAACTGTTATCAGAGCGAAAGGTAACTCGCAGGAAAAGAGGGTTCCTAGTTCGAGTGGGAGAAATGGTGGAAGATGGAAAGTTTAGGGTCAAGAAATTTAACGACCAAAACTACCGGTTATGGAAGATGTAGATTGAAGATTATTTATATAAGAAGGATCTATTCCTACCCTTGGGTGGTGTAATACCCCTAGGCCGAACCTAACTGTAATTGTAAATGCAAATGTACTTAAGTTGGTGACCTGTTTGATATCATTTTTGTATGCACCTTCCATGGAATAGTGCGCACATGTACTGCACAGTAAAATGATGAAGTGTGCACATTCCAGGATACCGCGCGCAACAAACTTAAGTGCGCATGATTTTGAGGCCAGGGAGCCTTTGTGTATATGTTGTGTTTTATAGGCCAGTGAGCCAGTTATGATAAGCTAGGAGGCTTATGTTTTGTATTAGGCCAGAGAGCCTAGATGCTAAAAAAGGCCAATGGGCCTATTTTTGTATATGTCTCATCATTAATATAATACATCGTTGCGTGTAGACCGACCACTATAAAAGAGTATGGGGGACTAAACTCCACTAGTTAGGAAAAGGCAGGGGCTAAAAGTTAAGGATAAGGGGCTAAGCTAGGGAGCTTAAGCCAAAAATGAATATTATATTAATATTCCTTAAAGTATAAAGTATGAATAATTATTTTATCCTAAGTTCTAAGGATGGGGACATGTGGGCCAAAGTAGCTCCCAACATGACAAGTGCCAAGTTGGGAACACGCATACATATAGTTTGGACTGATTTCATTTTTCGATCATTCATTCAATCATTCCATGCTCATTCAAACACTCATTGAGATGTCCTCTGTACTTCTCTATACCTGTATCTGTACCTGAACCAATACCATACCCATACCTATACCCGTACCTGTACTTGGTTAACTGGGGAGTTGTACTAAAAAGGTGGGTTGTCAGGCCCATGGGATATGGAAGAGGCAGGTTGTCAGGCCTGTGAGAATTTCTCTCTAGGTGAGAGAATTGCTGGGAATTGATTTCGTGAAGGTGCTAAACTGCAACTACAAGGATCTAAGACTTCCTGTTCGGCCTGTTACTGAAGCCTTGGAAGGGAAGTGGGGTAGATGATGGACTGTTGAGTAGAGAAGGGGCACACTTCCTGGGGTGGGACATGCATGTGGGGAATGAGGGACTGTAGGCTATTAGTTTGAGTTGGTACCTATGACAAAGTCTTTCCTGTTGTCTGAGATACATCAGCCTGGTTAGGAATCTCTTTACCCGGGTGGAGTTTAGTCCCAACTCGAGGGTGACCCACTGCTGAGAGTGATGAGTAGTGTGGTCTAAGGTTGGGAGGTTCGTGGAAGGTATGCACGCAGTTGGTGATATTTTTACCAAGATAAGTGTCAATTGTGTGTTAATTTATATGTTGCATTATTAATTATGTGTTTATTTTTATGGGTTTTTCTTGTGTGTGGTTTATACCTGTCGTTATATTAATGGGTATTGCTTGTCTATGCTGCATGTATATGTTTACTGTTATTTCCGTATGACTCTGTGAATTTACAAAATGTATTTGTTTGTTTTAAGTTATATATATATAAAGTTCCACAAGAGTTTCTGGGTGTATATGTTTTAATTTGCATACAGTTCGAATTTTTTTACGTGGCATAGCCTAGTTGGATGCCAAGTATGTTACAATATGGTATCAGAGCTTCAGTTTTTAACACTTAGCTTGGATGGGCCGAGGAAGTTGAGTTGAAGTGGAATTTCATAGAGGATTGATTTCAAAGTGGCCAAATTTCAAGTTACTGAGCGTCCATGGTAAAAAACAAAATTAGAAGCAATTGCGTGGAATTGGGAAAAATCCCCAATTTCTGTTGTTAAATCCACAGGAAAATTGAGAAATTTGGCCAAGTGCTGAGATATTCTTAATTTGATATCTGTTCTATTAAATTTAGACCCGGAATTGGTCGAATTTGAAGTTACAGGGAAGCCATGACAGATGGAGCGAGATTAGTTGATTAAAATTCTCAATTTGTGAATTGAGTTTGGGAAAAATTCATTCCAAAAATTTCAACCCACAACGATTTGTTATTGTAGAGGTTGAATTGGTGTTATCGGGGTGAAATTGAACAAATTTTATTGTTGCAGAATGTCTATGGTAAAAATTGGGAAAAAGTTAGGCAAAAGCCCCAATTTCTACAACGGAATTCACGAGGAATTGATGTGCATAAAAATGAATGTGTGCAGGTGGGCGCACTAAAAATGCATGATGCGTAGTGAAAATATTGTGATATGTGGAAAAATATTGGCTTGCGGGTGCGCGTAGTAAAATTTGGCACTGCGTAGAAAAATATTGGTGTGCGGGTGCACACGCTAAAATTTTGCGCTGCGCGAAAAAATATTGGCGTGCTGGTGCGTGTGTAAAATTTTGTGCTGGGCGGAAAAATATTGGCGTGCGGGTGGTGTGCATGCTAAAATTTGGTGCCGCACGGCAAAATATTGGCGTGCAGGTACATGCGCTAAAATTTTGCACCGCGCGGAAAAATATTAGCGCACGGGCGTGCGCACTTAAATTGGACACTGCACGGAAAAATATTGGCACGTGGGTCTACAGACTTAAATTTGGCGTTGCGCGGAGCATAGTGGCATTGGGTGGAAAAAAAATACTGGTTCGTGCGATGTGCACATGCATAATAATGGCGTGCGTGGTGTGTGCAGTATTGGGTATTGGCAGAGCGTAGAGAAATTTTGCTGGTGCACGCGCAATGTGGGTATATGTTATCGCACGACAATTTAGTTAATGGTGCACGCAGAGTACTGGTGCGTGGCGGGGGCATAATAAACTTTGTCATGGTGAAGCGTGTAGAGTAAAGTGCGTGCAAAATATTAGCGTGTGACACAAAAATTGAGTGCAACAGGTATTAGTGCAAGAACCAAAATTGTGCGTGGTGGATATTGGCACGCAATACAAAAGTAGTGCGCACCAGTTATTGGCGCGACAAAGAAGTGAACCACATTGATTATAGGTGCGCGGGGCATGCAATAACTTATGGTGTTGCTGCGCATGCTAAATATGGGCGTACAGGTTCAAATTTTTGTGCGCAAAGTATTTTGGATGGTCTATAACAACAGAAAACCAACGAATTTCCGCGACATTTTATATTGTTTGAAGGTCATCTTTTTGCAGTGCGTTTTTGAGGCCCTTAACAACGTTTTTAGCTACTCAAAAACCATAAGAATACATTTTACCAAGGTATCTCAACAAATTAAATGAAAAAGCCCAGAGAGAGTTTTCTAATGGTGTAAACCGTTCATCAAACAAAGCTTTTATGAGGAAGTTACAAGACAAACAATGGAGGGTAAATTTTAAGACCCAACTAACTTCGAAGAGCCATAAATTTCTACTCCAGAATCAAATTAAGGCGCAAGAGTAGTCAATGGAAAGATATTGAACCATAGAAGACATTCCTAGAGCTGAATTAAATTTCTGGGCATGTTAAAAATGTTTAATATGGTAAAGAAGGTACCTGTAGCATTCTAGACCAAAAACATGAATTGGCCTAGAACTTCAGCAGGCTGTACTTAGCATCCCAGAATCCAGAAAAAGGTGAAACTTGGATAGACTGTCCAAAATATGTATATGAAGAAACCCAATTGAGCTCCTACTAAAACTCCAATGGAATAGGTGCAACAATGCATAATTACAACACAAAGTTGCACCAAGTTGAAGAGTGAACAAAAAAATTAGTGGACAATTTTCAAATAACCATAACTTTCTGCTCAAGACTCAAAATTGAGCATGGAAGCAGGCTTTGGAAAGGTGTTGGACAGTAGAATATAATTATTCACCTAGGAAATTGATCCAAGCATTCATTTTTTCAGGAAATCATAAGAAATAATTCTGATATATTATTGAACCAGAATGATTCATATTTTTCATGAAATTGATGAGTCAGTTAACCTGACAGAGTTTTGTTGGCTACACATTTTGCAGAGTTAACAACAACTAGATCAGATCAGGATCAACACAAAGTGCAGAGGAATAAAATATGCACATGGAATTACACCCAAGAAGATTAAATTAGAGGGATGGATGTCCATTTGGGCATTGAAGGAACAAACTCCAATGGACATGGAGAAGGAAGGAATGAAAACATGAATATGGTAGAGACCATTAAAAATTTGCAGAAGGATGTCCAAAGCCATAAAATTGATAATGAAAGGATTATGAAAGACAAGGAGCAGAAGGAGGAATTCAACATAAAGTTAATGCAGAGCTTGAACATAATAGAAAATAAATTGGATAAGGAGAGTGGCTCAAGCAAATCAGGAAGTCACAGGTCTCTTGATGAGAAAAGAAGAACAAGAAGTGTTAGCAAACATTACCATCACTCCCTGAGGCATTCCAATAAGAGAACATGCAAACACTCAAGTCCATCCGTTGTCAGGAAGCATAAGAGGTCTGGGGTGGATGAGCTACGAGGAGAAATGAACAAAATCAAACCTCCTACATTTGATGGTGAGCACAAGAAGGATGAAGATGTAGAAACATGGCTGCTGGGCATGAGAAAGTATTTTCAATTGCATAATTATTCTTCTCATGCAGAAGGAAGAGTTTCCATCTATCAACTCAAGGGAAAGGCATCCATGTGGTGGGATCAACTTGTGCATATGCAACACATTAAAGAGAAAAATGTTACTTGGAGGGAATTCAAGAAGTATTTTGAAAATAAATACTTGACTAAGAGATACTATGACAAGAAAATAAAAGAGTTATTTGAACTCAAGCTTGGGAGTATGACCATAGATGAATATGAAAGAAGGTTTTTATAACTGTTGAAGTATGTTTCTTTCATCAATGATGAGACAGTTAAGATTCAGAGGTATTTGAGTGGATTTCCTTCATTGATCAGTGAAAAAATACAATATGATGATCCCAAGACATTGGAGGAGACCATAAGGTGAGCTAAGTGCATATATGATCAACAAAAATCAAGGTCAATTTTCCAAAAATCTTGGGAAGAAAAGAATAAATTCAAGATGGATCAGAGGAAGAAGGGAAGTAAGACACCATTCTTCAGAAATAATCCTCAGGGACAACCAACTTCCAGAGAACCCAGAACGATTGAGACATGGGGTCAAAGGCCAAGGCAACCACCTATTCAATGTTGGGGTTGTAAAGAAGATCACATGTTTAGAGATTGTCCTCACAGAGGTGAAAAAGTGAGGACTGTTCACAATGTACAACAAGATGAAACAATGGAGGACATGGGCATAAATGTACCAAGGATCTATGCATCCTTGGACAACAGACAAGCAAAGTATCAGTCACATATGATTGAAGTGGAAGGTATGATCAACAACCAAACCATTGTTATTTTAATTGATTAAGGAGCTAGTCATAGTTATATAGATCCTAAGATGGTGGAAAGTTTTCATTTTCCAAGAAGCAAGCATGGAAAATCTTGGTTTGTGCAACTGGCGACCGGAGCCAAAAGAAAAGTTAATGAGATGGTTAAGTCATGTCTTATGGACATGAATGGACTGAACACCAGTGCATATTTAAACATCTTGCCTTTAGGTTCCTATGACTGTCTAATTGGGATGGATTGGTTGGACCAACATCATGCCATCCTAGAATGTCATAACAAGGAATTTACTTGCTTGGATGAGGAGGTGAACTTAAGGATAGTGCAGGGAATTCCCAGGGTAGTAACCATCAGAGAAATTTCAGCATTGCAGCTGAAGAAATATTATAGAAAAGGGTGTCAAATATTTGCAGCACATATGGAAGAGACACTTAAATATAAGGTGTCAAATATTGAAGATTATGCAGTCCTAAAATAGTTTTAAGATGTGTTTAAGGAAATACCAATAATACCCCCTAAAAGAAACATTGATTTCTCCATAAATTTGATTTCTCGAGCAGCTCCAGTATCCAAGACTCCCTACAAGATGAGTACACTAGAATTGAAGGAGTTGCAAATGAAACTTGAAGAGCTTCTGAAGAAGGGGTATATACACCCAAGTGCGTCACCTTGGGGTGCTCCGATTTTATTTGTGAAGAAAAAGGATGGAACATTGAGACTTTGCATTTACTTTAGGCAATTGAACAAGGTAATTGTGGAGAATAAGTATCCTTTGCCAATGATTGATGACCTCTTTGATCAGTGGAAAGATGCAAAAATATTCTCCAAGATTGATCTTAGGTATGGTTATCATCAAGTAAGAATTAAAGAAGAAGACATTAGCAATACTGCGTTCGGAACAAGGTATGGTCATTATGAGTCCACAGTGGTGCCCTTTGGATTATAAAATGCACCAACTGTCTTCATGTGTTTAATGAATGGTATTTTCAGAGAATAGTTAGACAAGTTTGTCATTGCATTTTTAGGTGAAATTATTATATATTCTAAGTCAAAGAAAGAGCATGAACAACACTTGAGGATGGTATTACAAGTATTAAGGGAGCATTAGTTGTATGCCAAATTGTGCTAGTGCTCATTTTATAAGAAACAAATTCATTATTTGGGACATATCATTTCAGAGGATGGGATAGCAGTGGATCCTGAGAAGATAGAAGCCATTAGAGGATGGTCAACGCCAAAGAATGTGACAAAGGTTAGATCATTCATGGGCCTTGTAGGATACTATAGGAGATTTATTGAAGGATTCTCAAAGATTGCATACCCAATCACTTCCTTGCAAAAGAAGCATGTGAAGTTTCAGTGGACATTGAATTGTGAAAATAGTTTCTAACACTTGAAGCAATTATTAACTAGTGCTCCAATTTCAAGGATTGTGGATCCAAATGAAGACTTCAATGTATCCACAAATGCATGTAAAGAAGGACTTGGTGGAATCCTTAGTCAAAATGGGTTTGTTGTATGTTATGAATCAAGGAAGTTGAAGGAGCATGAAAGTCACTATGCCACTCATGATTTGGAGTTGGCAGCCATGGTGCATGCCTTGAGGAAATGGGTTCACTACCTCATGGGGAAAAGGTTTGAGCTGAGGACAGACCATAATGGTCTAAAATATTTATTTGA